>KQ964499.1:10356-53174 GCA_001566745.1 Conidiobolus coronatus NRRL 28638
CCTTTTTTAATAATGAGAATTGATTTCCTTTTATACAAGCTTATCCTTTCTCAAAATCTCTTTTTGTGGCTAAGTTCTTCAGATTGTCTTATTCTTATTTTAACCATGAGACGGGTTTGGTCAAAATCATCAAATCAAAGATTTGATTTTGGTTTTGATTTTCGCAATTTCAAATCTTCACAGATTTTTATGCGACAATACTAACTAACTAGAGCTTCGCTTCTTACTGCATATAGTCTTAAAACTTATTAACTTTTTACTATTTTCAAAAATTATAAATTTATTTCCAGTATTATTAACTATATGTATTTAAATTAAAAAATTAACTTAATAAGCAGCCTAGGATATTTTGAATAGTACATTTCTCATTAAGACAGCATTGTTAATAACAATATCTAACATATTCGAGAAGCTCGCAAAATTCCAGACTGCTCCAATGTTATAAAAATATAACCATAATAATTAGCAAGATAGTATTAATTTTACTGTTTGCACAGATTGCTTAATTCTATTATATCGCTTTGCTAATTTGATAAATTACATTCTCATGTCAAGATGGTAATTCTATCAATATTATATAATTATGTATTTTATAAGGTTCTAACTATTGTTACCTCATAATCTAATAATGTCCATTATTCGAATAGTGCTAAATTTAGCTAAAGTTGGAAAAGTTGAAAATTTACTTTTTTGCTATATATTATACTAGCTTTATAAAATCTTCATTTTGACTTTTTCAAGGCATTCATTCTTATAATACTTATATTAAAGTTTAAATTCTACAAATAGATAATCTTTTTTGTAAAAGCACCTCTAAAAAGTTTACTTAAAATATTAATTCATTTTTTGAAGCTCTTCTAAAATCATAGCAACATTAATATAATAGTTTACTCCTATATATTTTAAATACAAGCTCAATTAAAAAAATTATGGTATATAATGATTTATCAGATAGCAGTATGTTTGTTATCCACAGTTTAAAAATCTGATAAGTTTTATATAGCATAAAGATAGCAAATGTGGTTTTATCCATAAATACTTGTAATATGTAGACTTAGAAGTATATAGTACATTGAAGAATAGTATTTATGATAACGTATTTATTAAGTATAAGACGGATTCATTATATGAATCGATAATCTTACATACTTAAAACCATTAAAGAGCTTATGTTTAAAAACCAACTCAGCTTTAAATCTTCATAATCACTAAAATATTCAATATTTTCATATGTAAAAATATCAGGTATCATATTAATAGTGAGATATACTTTTAATGCTAAAAAATATTTAAAATTAAACATTAATTCTTATAATCTCAATCATTTGAGCATCCAAAACTATACTTGCAAAGAAATAACTTTAAGCTTTTTGTCAAAATCAAATGTAATTTACCCTTTAACTAAGTCACAATTCTCAGTGGATCAGTATGGAGCTATAGGTTTAAATATATCCGTGAGCCAAACGATATGGTATGCCAGCAGAATTCTAAAAGCTATGCTATGAAGCGATTAAAATGATAACAAATTTAATATTAATCATATACAAAGTTGAATACTATACAATTTTAAAAGTTAGAATTAATAACAATATATTAAGCAGAAAATAATTTTTTGTATTTTTATAAAATGGGTAATTTGACCCAAATTCACATGATCATTGGTAATCTTTGCATTAATTGAATGAAAAACTTATGGAGAAAAAACAAACACTATAAATACCTCCAATTGGACAGTAAACATATTATAAACTGTTATTTTTCAAAATGATTATTAATAATATTAAAAACAAAATATTTACTAATTCTAAGTGGAATATAAGACAGTTAAGCAGCGTACAACTGAAAAATAAAACAATAGCCGAAAAAGTAAGTGTTAAATTAGACTCTTCTGAAATCCATTTACAGGTACCTGGAAAAGGTCAAGAATCATTGTCTTTAAGTTTGAAATGGCTACGCGATCAGTGTAAGTGCCCAAAGTGCTTCAGCTCTCAATATAAGACTAGAACATTCTCTCCTTCTCTATTTGAAAAGGTACTAGTAAAACAGGAGCCTGAAGTATTAGATAATTCCAAATTACACGTTGTATGGGAGGATGGTCATAATGCTGAGCATCACAGTGAGTATCCATTAGATTGGATCTTTGAGCACCATTTAGACACCTCTAGCCTTGCTAATAGAATAGACAAAGTTCTCTGGACCCCAAAATCGCTCAAAGATCTTCCTATGGTTGATTTTAATGATGTGATGAACACTGAGCAAGGTTTAAAGGACTGGGTCAATCAAATTTATCAATACGGTATCTGCTTTGTTAAGAATATCCCATACAAAGATACTAAAGATACAAAACTTTTGATGGAGCGTATTTCACATTTAAGAAACACCCATTTTGGAGAATTCTGGCAGTTTACCTCTAATAATGCTTTTAACGATCTGGCCTATACTACTGAGTACTTAGATTTACATACCGATTCTGCGTATTTTACTGATGCCAGTGGGCTTCAGATGTTCCATCTCACTCATTTTGATGGGAAAGGTGGAGAGAGTACATTCATGGATGGATTTAATGCCGCACAAATATTAAAGTCCAAGTTTCCTGAATATTACAAAGTGTTGACACAAGTAAAGCTATATACAGATTACTATGAAGACGACCAAACGATTGCACCAGTTGCTCCATCACCTATTTTGAATCTTCATCCAGATTCTGGAGAGCTTTATCAGATTCAATACAACCCACAACATCAAAACATCAAATATCATCCAAATAACTCCAAGCTGATTAATTTGTTTTATGAAGCTCAGTTAGAATGGTACAAACTACTCAGCGATAGAGAAAATACTCTCACTATTCCTCTCACGCCTGGTATGGGAGTAATATTTGACAACTGGAGAGTGTTACATGGAAGATTGGGATTCACTGGAAAGAGAACTATGTGCGGCGCGTACATTGGTAGAGATGATTTTATGTCCAAAGTCAGAGTCTTAAATAAGCTCCCAGGCGATTTTTATTAAAACCAAAATTAAAAAATAAATGCAAATAACTTAATATCCAATTTATTAATTTATAGTTGACATCCCAAGCAGATATTATCGATTAATCTAACACCACCAATTCTAATGGCTCCAGACAATAAGCCTCCGTTCTTAAGCTGATCTGGAGAGGTAATTTCTTCTAATGTGTTAGGATCATTTAACTTGATGTAGTCTAACTCTACTCTTGATTCTGATTGAATATATTCGATTACTTTTTGAACCAATTGTTTAGGGTCAGTTTTTTCATTAAATAACTTTTCTCCTAATACTAATGCTTTGTATAATGTTAATCCTATATTCTTCTGCTCTTCGCTCAAGTATTGATTTCTGCTGCTCAATGCTAATCCACTTTCACTTCTAGTAATTGAGCAAACAACAATTTTAACTTTTAAGCACAAATCTTTAACCATGTTTTTAAGTACAACACATTGTTGTGCATCTTTTTGACCAAATAAGGCGAATGTAGGTTCAATGATATTGAACAACTTCAATACAATAGTTGCAACGCCACGGAAAAAGTGAGGTCTTATTGCGCCTTCTAATTGGTGAGATAAGCCTTTGACTTCAGCAAAAGTTCCAATTTGCTCCTCAACGTTTAAAACAATCCCTCTAGGATAAATTTCCTCTTTTTGTGGGAGATAGACAGCTGATACAGCATTTAATTGCTTTAGTAGTTCAATATCTTGCACAGTTTTTCTTGGATATTGATCATAATCTTCGTTAGGTGCAAATTGAGCTGGATTTACAAATATACTAACCACTACATTATCGCAGAGTTCACTAGCCTTTTTAACTATATTTACTAGTTAATATTGTATAATTTAAAAAATGCGAGATTACCTAAATCTAAATGACCTTGATGCAAAGCACCCATAGTTGGAACAAAGGCTACTTGGCCTACTTCGGCTCTCCACTCTCTTACTTCCTGAATACTTTTTAAAACTTTTATATCCTTCATTTATGGCTTATATTTAATTATTACTTCAAACAATCTAAAGCTTAGACATTTAACTGGTATTTATATATATTTAGGAATTCTATATTATATGGGAGTTTAATATGAGGCTTGTGAATTTTAGTTTAGAACCAAAAATTTTGGCTATTATTTTCATTTTTCTATATTATCCTATGTTCATACCACCATCTTTTTTGATAGTTTCTAAGCAAATATAGTTTGTTTTATATGTGCTAAGATTATATAATAGTATCTAACTATAATAAATTCAAATAATATTAGCTAAGATATTAAAAATACACAATTATAATAGCAAGTTTTTGTAATAAACCAACCTATTAAAATTAGTTATAGATTTATATAAAGTATATATGATATATTTCTATAAAAGATTGCTTGACAATTTATGCGAAACAAGATCAATTCATTATATTTATGTTATATGCGAGGGTAAAAATACAGCTTATATATACAACAAAAATCATTAATCTTCAGTTACCCAATAAATTGAACTGTATCTAATATGATACTTTGATTTTTTAGTAACTGTTTATTGTTTTATAATATATAATATATATTTGCTTTAAGAACGAATATCATTTAACATATATATATTAAAATATAAAATTAGTATCTGAAGATTTTAAATTTTGGTACTATCCTAGATAATACAATTCTAACTAAACTAATTAAATATTTTTGCAGTCTCACTTTCACCCATAATTTAATTTGAGTCGATATTTTGTCAATGTAATTTGGATTGATATAAAAATATTTTCTCCACAAAATAGTATTATTTTTATTATCTGTTCACTATTGTCATTCATTCAATTAATTAATAATATTTGCCAGATAAAGTTGTCTTAGTTTATTTTATAAATATATTTTGTTTTTAGTTTAAAAAATGGAATTAGAAAACTTGAATAAATCTAATTCTAGGGATTCAGAGCCGAATAATCTAACAAGGTCAGATTCGTTTAGAAGAGATATTTCAATTCCAGGTCCATTATGGAACACGTTAGAGTTTTATATATACTATGCTTTATTCTTAATCGTTGTTCCTTATATGATGTATGGAGTAGTGCAATTGAGCTCAGGTAAATAAACAAAGTTAATTTTTTTAATATTCTTTAACTATTAATAGATCAATTACCTAATTATCAATATTACGAACAACGTCTAAAGCAAGGATGGATGTTTAATAGAAAATTTGTAAGATAGTTTTATAAATTATTGAATATGCGCTAACTTGTTAATAGGATAACAGCGATCACCAATATTCTCAATTTAGAAATAACGTTCCCATATTAACTGGTGTTGCTGTTGGATATATTATACTGAGCAAGCTTGTTCAAGGAATGTTTACTAAGCCAAGGGAATCTATACCAAGATTCTGGACTAACTTTACTCCAACAAAAAGCTATTTTTATCTTATTTTCAACACAGTCTTTTTATCTGTTCTTCACGGGTCAAGTGTGCTAAAACTATTTGGTATTCTTCTCATAAATTTCTATTTAACTAAACTCATGGGAAAATTCAAGTGGAGTCCTGCAGTATCATTTATTTTTAACTTTGTGGTGTTAATCTTAGCAGATCTTTACCAAGGATTTAAATTTTCATCATTGTCAGATAGTTTGAGCTTTTTAGACGAACATAAAGGAATACTTGAAAGATGGTATATTCATTTTAATATAACTACTTTAAGGCTCATTTCATGGAGCTTTGACTATCACTGGGCATTAACTTCGTCAGATAAGATTGAAGATTATAAAACTGAATTAAATACAAATAAGCTCAGGGCCAATCAAAACTCTCCATTGAAATCATTCAATTTAGTAAACTACTTTGCTTATGTATTATACGCTCCACTTTATTTGGCTGGACCAATCATCACATATAACGACTGGTACCATCAGGTTAAGAACGGTAATAAAAACGTCACCAAGAGTTTGTTAATTAAGAGAGGTCTGAACTTGCTTGGATGTATGCTTTTAATGGAATGGATGCTGCATTATGTTTACGTAATGGCTATTTCCAAATCACAAGCATATCAAGGCTATTCTCCATTTCAATTAACAATGGTTGGATTTTTCAATTTAAAGTTCATTTGGCTTAAAGTGAGTTAACCACATATTTTATGAGCCTATATACTAACGATAACTTTAGCTTTTGGTAATGTGGAGATTCTTTAGATACTGGAGTTTGCTAGATGGTATTGAACCTATTGAAAACATGGGAAGATGCATGTCAAACAATTACTCAATCCAAGGATTTTGGAAAGGATGGCATTGTAGCTATAATAGATGGATTGTGAGATATATGTACATACCACTAGGCGGAGACAAATATCCTTATCTGAATATTTGGCCAATTTTTACTTTTGTCGCAATTTGGCATGATACTTCTTTCCAACTACTTGCATGGGGTTGGCTGATTTCATTGTTTTTTATTCCTGAATTACTCGCCGTACAATTAACCAAACCTCTTAGAGTAATATTTATTATATTGTATTTACTAGTTATTAATCCAGTGTTTTTAGCGCAAGAAATATTTTAGACATTTAAAGGCTGCAGGTGGCGCGTTAAACGTGTTTGCGCTATGTGCAGCAAATCTTGTCGGTTTTGCTTTGGGAACAGAAGGAATCCAAAAATTGATCAGAATGTTATCTACAATGGATGGTAAGATATAGTATATAATTTTATTTTTCTTTTGTTAATTGAAACAATTAGGACTATTATTTTTAATTATCACATACGCTTGTCTATTTGTTGGCGTGCAGTTAATGATTGAAATTAGAAATTCGGAGCTTAGAGCCTATCATCGTAATAAGTTGCGTAATAGCGATTAAATAATTTTATGTTACTAATTTAACTTTTTATTTAAAGAACTTCCTTACCAGCTTAGTCAATGGCCGCATTTCATAAGAACATGATATTATATAGCTGCATATCTTAAACTCTTAATTCTTTATCATAAAAATATTATATTAACTATTTTCTTTCATTTTTACAAAAAACTCATATTCTATATTATTGTAGTTTTTAAATGTTTGAGATTACCACCTCAGCGATATATAGCCAGATTTAACATTGAAATATATAAAGATTACATAAATCCAATAAATCAACTCGGATAGTATGCCTCATTAGTATTCTATATAATATCGCTTTTAAACTAGTCATAACATCATGTTTATTCAACTATAATAAAAGTTTCTGCTATAATAATGACTCACAGTTTTTATTAAATGTTATTTCAGTAGTGTTACAGATATTATTAAAATACATGTAAATCTATATTATATAGCTCTATAGCTAATTCTGGAATGGAGAAAATATTGAAATATGATATTATGATAAATTCTCTTTAAATTTGTTTTGCATATTAAAAGATCTAATAATAGCTAAAATATCGCTATACTAAAAATTATCATTATTATTAATTCTCATAAATCCAATTAATAATATCAAAATATTAAAATCTAAAGTATCCCATAATAATATTGTTTAACCCCTTAAATAGTCAAACATTATGTAATGACCTGTCACCTTGTAATTGTAATTTTAATTTTAATAAAATTAGCAACAATTTAGAAAGCTATAGAATACTCATATTGAAATAATTAATATTTAATTCATTATTATAAATTAATCAATATAAAGCTTACCACTTTATAGTTTTAAATCTCATGGAAACTAATGACCTATTAACTAAAGCTATAAATGCTACCCAAATAGATCCTACAAATAATAAAATTCATTTTTTCAGATCTTTATCTCGTTATTTAATATGGTCTTCTGAAAAATATCAAAACCATTTTAATGAGCAAGTTAAAAAGGAGATATATATTGGATTAAATTACTTTTTATCCGCTGGTAATTCTGAAATTTGGGACAAGCTAAACCAATCTATGCACTTATTTGATTCAAATCATAGCAATAAGGAAAAAGCAAGTGATATGCCACCACCTGGGATTTATTGCGGTAAAATGTTTCAAAGAGGTGAAGGAATTTATCGATGCAAGTATGCTTTTATTTAATTCTTAATAATATTCATAACTAAGTATTTAATAGGGACTGTGGAGTCGACGAGAGCTGTGTGCTATGCAGTGCATGTTTTAAAGCATCTGATCATGAAGGACACGAAGTACTATTTACTATTGATTCTGGAGGAAATGGCTGCTGTGACTGTGGAAATCCAGAATCCTGGAGAACGCCAAATCAATGCAGATTCCATGACCCTGATTGCGCTCCTACACCTACATTACACTGCAATTACCCTGAGCTGCCTGACATAATCAATGCAATCACATATGCTATACCTATTCTCTTAGATTTCAGTTTACACTGTTTTGACGTTGCTCCACATGATATGAACAATTTATCCTCAAAGTCTGATGTAGAAAAAGATTATAATTATACATCGAAAGCCTGGGGAGTATCACATTGGAGCTCTCCACAACAATTTTCTCTTGTGCTCTGGGATGACCAGGACCACGCATACCCAAGTGTAATCCATATGATTGAGATGGTTCTTGGATGCTCTGAAGAAGATGCAAAGCGCCAGACATACAAGATCGACGAAGTAGGAAGATGTATAGTAGCACATTCTGACGATATACTGCATTTGTCAGGATTTGCTCATAGATTTAAATGCACTTCACTTGACGCTACTATTAGATCTTCAAAGGCAATTTTCTTTGAAGATTTGGCTGGAAGTATAATATCATATCTGAAAAATCTTTTAAACAACTGGTCGCTATCCTCAATTTATGATGGGCTTTTAATCGATAAGATCCGTTCTCAAGTAGGAGAGGCAATGCTTCAAAAATGGCAGTGGTTTACGCCATATCAGGTACCTGACGTTGATATACCAAAATGGATTGAGCGAAATAGAATTCGACTTCCTTACATAAACTTCCCTGGATACCAATATGATCTAGCAAACTTTCCATTTCCTGATGGATCCGATCTAGCTTATGATCACCCTCATATTGATACGGGCGATCTTGAAAAGCCAAGTGGTGATATCGGAAGTAAAATAGTTTTTTCTACTGGACCTAGATTTCAAGATGTTCCGTTTAATCCCGCATCATCTCCCTGGTTTGCCATTCAAAACGTAGCTTCTAACGAATGTGAAGAAAACAAGGTACAAAATCTTGCAAAAACTAGGTTGGATCATTTTATTGAAAACGACTCTAAACTTTGGAAAGCTTTGAGGCATGATTTGAAAGCGCTTTATATTGGAGCGCTGCTTTCAGATCCTCACCAATTTCGAATCCGCTTTGGCGAGCATTTTACAGCCGTTTACCACAAACTTTGGGACTCTATGACAACTTACGATCGATCTCCAGAATTAAGCTTGTTCTTATTTTCTACCCAAGTATTTACTTTTCCATCAATTGCTGCACATCTTATAGATCAGCATGGTTTACTATACATCGTACTTAAACAGTTCAACTTAGCGCTTGCTGGATCAGTTCCCAGTGCACATCAATATTCCGGATTCTCTTCTGAATTCCCGCCAGTGCTAAACTCATCAAATATTGCATTTGGAAGTCGCCCAATATATCATTTATTTAAAGATTTGAAGCTACTCCTTCAGCACACTAAAGTTCAGCAAATAATCCCACAAAATCATCAGTTTTTGGCTCAATTTTTATATTTTTTAGCCCAGTTCCAGGGTATATCTGCAGAACCAAGGAGAGGAGATGTTCATGTAGAATTTGAAAATGAGACATATCAAAAAACTTTTGATATGATTCACCAAATATCGAAAATTATCGCTTTAATCACTGCTTCCTATAATTCAGACACTTTGTCTCTTATTAAAGCCGTGAGAAGGACTCTATATTTGATTGATGTATGGCTACGATATGGAGCTGAAGATCAGGGTACTGATAATATGAGCAATAGACCTGACAGAGACTGTATTTTATTCCACCCTGCCCATTTAACCAGACACGAAAAAGGGACAAATAGATTAACTATGGTTCCCAGATTCCAAGTTTCTGGAGGTGCCTCTGTTTCATTGGTGCATCCTCTACAGTGGTTTTTATCTGGACTACTTCGCAACATTCATCTCTTAACCCAGCCCAAGCTGAATGAATTCGGAATTCAAGATATCTCTCACTTGCTTATTGGATGTGGCGATCCTTCGAATAGCATTTGGTGGACTTGTGCTCGTAGATTTATTGGAGTTGTCGAATATTCAATTCGTGGGGTAGTTAAATCGGCTCAGATACGTGCTAACGTCTGGGTTAGAAACGGGTATAACATCAAATACCAGATCACCTACTATCGTGAAGGTGCTTTCTCGGAATCCCTGTACCTTCAAGATCTTTACATGATTCAGATTATGTTTGCTGTTCTGCCATGCACATATGGAATTAATACGCTTAATGATCGTTTTGAGTTGGATAGCTTCATGAACGATAGTTTTACTCATTCAGTTTATGATTCTCCGCAGATGGTTAGTATGATGATAGAAATGCTAGGAGTTATTATTCATTGCATAGAAGATCGTTCCTTTATCACTGAAGCTCCTATCGAAGATCAAATTAGAAAAGAAATTATTCAAAACACTATTATATCTGCTTCATTCTCTGAATTAAGCAGAAGAATTGGCGATAGACTAAGTAGTCACAAATCTTTCCAAACAATTCTAAATGAGCTGTGTGACTTCACACCACCAGAAACTATTCAGTCGTTGGGATGTTATACTCTTAAAAAAGAGTATATTAAGTACTGCTCCCCATTCTATTTCAAAAATAGCAGAAATATTCTGCATGAAGTAGACCGAGTTAAAAAAGAAAAGCTCAAAGATTCTGATCATCCATATTTCCTTCCAATTTTGAAGCATATTCAACCTGGATCATTTGAGAATTTAGGCGATTTACTCCATGATGAAACGCTAGCATTAATCTTATTTTGGTGTCTATGGCACACTCTACATAGAACAGAGGCTCTATCTTTAGTTGATGATGCACTTCATATTTTCTTTTTAGCTTATGTAGATAGCAATTCTAAATTCGTTTTGACTGAGGAACTATTAAACAGAGAAACTCCAGCTCCAGGTTTATGGTCACACTCAGTTGTGATCCCATTTGGCACAAGTCAATCAGATATATGTAAGCGTTATGTTAATGAAAATGGATACTGTACACTTGATATTATATTAACATTGCTCAATCACAACGAATTCCAATCAAGCCGCTCTAAGCTTGACTATCTTTGCGATATATTCTATAAATTTGGTGGAAATGAGGCTAGATCTGCCATTAATAAGTTCAAACAATCTTCTGAACATGTAGATGAAGCAGTGTTGAAGCAAGAAGAAGAAAAAAGAAGAAAAGCAGAAGCTTTGGCTCGTAGACAAAGGATTATGGGTGAGTTTTCCAAAGCTCAAAAGTCATTTATTGATAATCAGAAAGATCTATATGATGAGGATGAAGATGAATTTGACGATGCAGTCCCAACTGCTGCTGTTTTGTCAGAGAGACCATATTTGGAGGGTAACTGTTTAGCATGCCAGGAACCTGGCTCACATTCATCCCCATATGGAGTTCTTTGCTATATACAAACGTCTAAACTTTTAAGCACAGTGCCACTTCATGAAGTCGATATCAGAGCTACAGTTAATTCACCTTTGCAGCATGTGGTATCTGCCCCTCATTGCCCTCCTAGTCAAAGACTAAAAGCTCACCAGCCGCCACCATCTTCTCCAAATTCAAGATTTGGGTTACATTTCAATTCTTGTGGGCACATAATGCATATCCGCTGTGTCACTGAGCTTGCAGCTCAATCAGAAGCAAGGCAAAACTCTAGCCCAGCTAGAAATTTTGCAGAGCGTGTCAGCTTCAAAGAAATAATATGCCCTCTGTGTAAAGCTATATCAAATGCCATTATTCCTGTTTCAGGTAACCCTGCGTTAGCACATGGAACTCATGAGCCTCAATCACTCACTGATTGGCTCACAGAGCTATCGTACGCCAAAGATAATGCGCTTGCTAACTTGCCTGAAAACTATCGTAATGCTTCAGACCCACCCATTCCTCTCGAGTCATTAAATTTCAATCCTTTTGGAGACGAAATCCCATCTCCCTTAAATGAGCCTTTAACTGCCAATCCTCAGTCTGGGCCAGTTTCAGCAATTCTAGCTCGACGTAGACAGCATGTTTTAGGAACTTCTAGAATTAGAAATATGATTTCTCAGTTTTTGCAAGATCTTATACCTCCAAATTCTATTGCTATTGCTGAAGAAACGTTAACAAAATACTTAGACCAGCCAAAAGGATTTTTGAGCGAAAAATATGGGCGTACTTCTAATGCCGTTCTTCCTGGCTATGTTCGACTTTTGGATTCGGCTAGAATATGTTATGCTCAGCAATCATTGTATGACCCTGGACCAGTCCAAGCTCAAGAATATGCCCACTCTCTAAACCCTGTTGATTCTCTAGTCCATTCTCTTGCATTTACAATTACTAGCGTAGAAAAAATGGATCGCTCTGATAAGCCTGAGTTAGACACGCCTGACTCGTTTTTAGATAGGATACCCTACCTTTCACTACAAGGACATCAGCTAATGTGGAACTGTTTAATATCAATGGCTGGTTTAGCAGGCCTTCCTTTCCAACACGCTAGCATTAGTAGAGCCTGCGAAATTTTGAGCCAGTTACAAGGAAAGAAAACCTCCCAATGGATATTAACTCAAGATTCTTTTATTATACTGGTTGAGATGGCATTACTGCCTCTGCCCTATTTCCAGTTGAGCTCCTTACCCATGTTCCAACTGACTCTTATACTAGAAATGACAAAGATCATAGTTGGAGCGCTGGTTTCAACCTTCCAAACTTGTCAATATATTGCTTCTGGACATACTCCCATCTTGAATACTCCTTTATCTTCACTACCTCCTCCTCATCCCGGGTTCGTAAAAATTGTAGAAATGATCGCTCTCCAAGGAATACAACTCCCCACCTCTCAGTATAACTCAATTTTAGAGCTCTGTGGATACTCTGATCTTTATCACTTTGTATACAATTACCTTGTTATATTTATGAGAAAATCTCTTTTATTGTCACACTCTATGCAAATAACAATGGATTACCATGAGAGAGATGACGATGAAACCGAATTGGATAGCCTATTAAAGAAGCTTAAGCTTCCTAAGATTGATGAATTGATTGAACAAATCGTTCAAAATAACACACTTTGTGAAGTTATTATCAACTGGTGTATGCCACTAGATCAAATTAGTGACCTTCATTTGAAACAATTTAATGTTGAATACCCATTTATATATCATATTCACCCTCTTCCCCAAAGATTGGATGATCTTTTTGAAGTGACTCGATCTTATACCTGTCCAAATTGTGACTTTATTCCTTCAAGTCCTGCAATTTGCCTATTCTGTGGTGAGATTTTGTGCTTCAAATCTTTTTGCTGTCAGAAAGGATCTTATGGTGAATGTAATTTACATATGAGAAAGTAAGCTTAAAAATTAATTGCTATATTCATATATTTAATTTAATTTAATTTAATTTTAGATGTGGTGGAACTGTTGGATTAGTTTTCATTATCAAGTATAACTATTTATTGACTCAATATAATGATAATGGTTCATTTTATTTAACACCTTATCTTGACAAGCATGGTGAGCTTGACGAGTGTCTTAAGTAAGTTTGATTTTAACTTTTAGAATATGTTTATTAATTTTTCATATAGATACGGTAGGTTACAATATCTTAATGAAGCTAGATTTAAAGCTATAGGAAAAATGGTTTTTACACATCAAATTCCACAATATGTTTGCAGAAAACTGGAAAAAGCCATTGACCATGGAGGTTGGGAAGCATTGTAATTTTTACATTCATTAATAAAAATAATTTTTAATATTCTAAATAACTTGGTTATATATTTTAATATTTTTAATATTTTTAATAAGCCAAAGTATGCAAATCAGCAAATCTCATTTCTATGCTATTTACTATAATATACCTATACATTAAAACTTAACCTCAAGCCTGCTGTATAATGCTTGCAATATATATTTATCTTAAGCAAATATTTTGTTATTAATGTATATGTAGATAGCTTACTTGATTAAAATATTTCCCATGCAATATTTTTTCTAATTATTCTTACAAGTCTCCTTTATCATTAATTATATTTTCTTAATTGAGCTGAATAGTTTTAATATTGCTAAAATTCATGATAAATATATCTAAATAAATGAATTTTTAGGTATATACCTATCGTTTTTAACTAAATAATGATCCAGCTATTTATTTATTGAATTATTGATATTATCTGTTTTTTGCATGCTGAATGTAATATTGAAATATTTCAAATAAAAACTGCATTTTCAGATTGTATGTTTAGATTCAATATATAACCAATAATATTATTGTTTTTGTACAAATTCTTTCAAAGTACTTATTATTAAAGCGAGAATCTAATATTTAAAATAAACTATAAAAGCAATAACTTTTACAAAACCTATAACAACTTTAAGTATAATTTGTTTACTTTTATAAATTTACTATAGCAAATGACACATGAAATATAGACTAAAACATGCTTTAAATCCCTATTATCAGATTCAACAACCTGTAAATTTAACAAAAGTTAAGAATGAATTATACCATTTAAAGAATACTGTATACATTTGAGCCATCCAATCATATTAAATTTGCAGTTATTTTTTCACTAAAAATAATGTCATTTATGTTTGTGAGGCTGCTTTTTGTTAGAATATTTCTCTAGCCCTACATTTTTGAGCAATTTGGCTTCATATTGTTCCGCTTTAACAGACCATACGGATGTTTTCGGGTGATTTCAATGGATACCCATATTAAAAAGGTACTTGACAGGAAATTAAGGGTTTTGATTGGCAGAAACGGACAAGGATAAATCAAAGTGAAGATTCAGGGCATCCCATAATTAGTGATGTAACGTGAGTTAGTCCATTGGGTGTTCCATAAAAACCTTGATGTCACTCTTAGCGCAGATTAATATTCAGAATCTGATTAATACATATTAAATATCTTTCCAATGTTAAGCATCACCCGTACTGCTGCCCGTAAAGGAGCCAACTGGACTGCTATTTCCTCCAAAGCTATCTCCACTTGGGCTCAAGTTCCTCAGGGACCTCCTGATGCTATCTTAGGTATCACTGAAGCTTACAAGGCTGATACTGATTCCAGAAAAATGAACTTAGGTGTTGGTGCCTACAGAGATGACCAAGGTAAGCCTTTTGTTTTGGACTGTGTTAAGCAAGCCGAAAGAACCCTTTTAGACCAATCTTTGGATAAAGAATACTTGGGAATTACTGGTTTAGCTTCCTTCGTCAAGTCTGCTAAAGAATTAGCTTACGGAACTAACTCTGTTGCTGTCAAAGACAACCTTATTGCCGCTACCCAATCTATTTCTGGTACTGGTGCTCTTCGTATTGGTGGTGAATTCCTTCGCAGATTCTATCCTCATGCCAAGAAGATTTATCTTCCTACTCCTTCTTGGGGAAACCACACTCCTATCTTCAAAGATTCCGGCTTAGAAGTTGGTAGCTACCGTTACTTCAACAAGGAAACCAATGGCCTTGACTTACAAGGTATGGTCGAAGATTTAAAGAACCTTCCTCAAAACTCTATTGTTTTACTTCATGCCTGTGCTCACAATCCTACTGGTGTTGACCCCACCCAAGCTGAATGGAAAGAAATCTCTGAAGTCATCAAGCAAAAGAATCACTTCTGCTTCTTCGATATGGCCTACCAAGGTTTTGCTTCAGGTGACATCACCAAGGATGCTTATGCTCTCCGCTACTTTGTTGAACAAGGTCACTCTGTCGCTTTATCTCAATCCTTTGCCAAGAACATGGGTATGTATGGTGAACGTATTGGTCAATTCTCTATCCTCTGCAAAGACGCCAAAGAAAAGGCTGCTGTTGAAAGTCAAATCAAGATCATTGTCCGCCCTCTTTACTCCAACCCCCCTTTGAACGGTGCTCGCATTGTCAGCCACGTTCTCAACACCCCTCAATTATACGATTTATGGTTACAAGAAGTTAAGCTTATGGCTGATCGTATCATTACCATGAGAACTGACTTAAAGGGTCACTTAAACAAGTTGGGATCTGTACACAACTGGGATCATATCACTAACCAAATTGGTATGTTCTGTTATTCAGGTTTAAAGGCTGATCAAGTCGAAAAGTTGATGAAAGAACATCATATTTACTTAACTAAGGATGGTCGTATCTCTATGGCTGGTATCTCTAGTCACAATGTTGAATACTTAGCCCAAGCTATTCACCAAGTCTCTAAATAATTGATTTATAATTTTGTATCCATGCTATTTTTACTAAACATTCTATCTTCTTACTAATAAAACCTTAAAATTAGAGTTCACAATAATAACTATACTAGTCATGATTTCTAAGATATCATATTTTCACTTGAAAGTGAAAACTGATACTTAATCATCATATGATGCATACATGAATTAGTAACATAACTGGGTTGAGCTCCATTTATTAACCTTGCAACTCGTTAATTTATCGAAAAAAAAGTATGAATTCTTTCATATGACCTATTCATACATGTGATATATACCATGATCCTCCATTATCCAATATACTCTATTTTTAATATAAAAATTTTCTTAAATCTAGTTTTCGATCTTTATTAAGTACTTATATCTGATAATACTAAATTAGTATTATTTATCTAGCTATCTACATGCTTGTAAAAGTCATTTAAAAATTTATAATTATCGAGTATCGCATCTTTAATTCCTATTAACAAATGATTTAAATAATATGAGAGATTCTAGTTAATTTTATAAGATTGTTAAAAACTTTAATAGGCCAAATTTGTAATGTTTTTTATTTTTATATTCACAAAAAGTATTTATCATTATTTTAAGTATTAGAGTAGCAAATACTTTAGAAATCGTATGTGCCATTTGTATTAATAACCCTGCTGACTGAAAATAGTTCATTTTTATGATAATATACTTTATGTATATTTATAGTATATATGATAGATTCAATTCTATCAGCAATACTAATATTATATCTTAAAATAAAAAATAATTAAACAAAGTTTTTATTTATCAGCTAACATTAACTAAATATAATATATGAGTGTTTCTGATTAATCTAAATAAAATTTGGATGGATTCTGTTCAAAGTTATAATTTTAATACAAGCAAGTTATTAACATATATATACGTATTTAAAAGAAAATTTTTAATAATATCATATTAAAAAACTATATTATTAACTTTAACTAATATAATTTCTGTTAAATAAGGTTCAACATACAATAATCAAAAACATTTTAAATTTGTCTTATAAAAGATTTTGAATAAATTTCATCAATTTAACCAGGATCACTCATATATAAAACTCAATTATAATGAATTTGCTAAATTAAAATATAATCTTAATTAGTGACGTCTAACTATATTAATACTTAAAACGTATACTTAAAATATATCTAATAGAAAACTGCAGCTCTCAAGTTAAATATCTACTTCAAATTCAATATTAATATTAATAAACTAGCTAAACATGCAAAAACCATTATATTTCAATTTCTTTCCACACATAAATTAAAATTAATATCTGACGAAGTTTTTTGAAACTGAATGCTTCTTAAATTAAAGATTTTTAAAGTTTGCCTTAACTTGATAATGGATATAATTTATCAAGTTTATAAATTTAAACGATTCATTAATAAAAATGCTAACTTAATTAAATTGAGTTTTAATATGGAAAAACTATTGCTTGTTTTCAGTTTCTTCTCCTGTAAATAACTTGGGTAATTGCAAACCAACTCTCTTGGCTGTAGCTTCAATTTTTTGGTCTTCAGAAATAGGTGAGGCATAAGCTTCTAAAAGTTCCTGTAAATTGTTAAATATAAAACTTATAATTATTGTTTGTAAAATTTGTTACTTGATGCTTCCTTGTGGATTGCAAATAAGATAATACAGCTTCGCCTTGTTGAGCTAATTTCTTATCACTAGTATCGGTTTCGAGTTTTTGAAAGTGACTAGTTAAATATGGAACTGCTACAGATTGAGGAGTATAAGTAGTGAACTATACAAAGTTTAGTAAAAATTTTAAAAATATGTGTTATATTAAATACTTGATGAGTAGCTTGATCAACAATTTTTTTGAAAAGATTTTGAGTTATTTGTTTGGCAGCCATTTTAAATAAATATTATACTGTATTATTTAATGGCTGATTTCTAACCCATTTATGAATTATTTATACAAAAATGGGCATAATAGAAATTATGGGATTAGATAACTGAGCATACTATGTATTGCTTAGTAATATCTGTATATTCTTACTTATTTAAAATTAAAAATGGTACAAGCAATAAAAATCTATTGTAAATTTAAATATTTACTCTATCAGTCGTGTTATATTAGATTAAACTATTATAACAGCTATCTTTTCGAGTATTTGATTGAATTGGAATAAAGATGTACAAGTTGAAATTTGATATAAAAATCATAGTATATGGATTATTTTTCTGGTTGTGTATGTTGTCTAAAAGTGGTATAAGATAATGTTATCGCATAAAGTATTGTATATACTTAATCGGCAATTATTTGAAACATCATTCATCCAATTATAACAAAATATATCAATAAGCTCAAGTAAAGATATATTGAAGAAATACAGCTCTTTTTATTTATAACAAACTCTAAATAAAAAGTTTTATAATATAGAAAATTAAAGTATTGAGGTCGCTAAACTATATTCAGAATAATAGAAGTTTATTGAATTAAAGATATAAATAAGCTTTTGTAATTAAAACTATACATAAATCCCTTAAATAACGATGTGTTAATTTCATAAAAATTAAAAGATAATTAGTATAAAAGGGTATATTGAGTAACTGATGGCAACAAATTGTAACTATATTATCTAATGACTATCATAATTTTTTAACCAGGTCATAACTATTAATTGAGTTAATTTCTGAATGTTACGGCTATGAATTGTAATTTTTTTAGTTGCGTATTATATTAGCTGTAACATTAGCGGCGCTTATAAGTTCGATCGTTTAATTCTTCGGCTTGTCGTTTTCTAAATAATTTTAGCATTAATATAAAAAATTACTAACTGAAATTACCTGTCTCTGGTGGTCAATCCTTCAGGACTATCTCTTCTACGACTGTTGCGGTCAGAATCAAAATCTCTCCCTCTTCCACTTCTTCCTCTGTCTGAACGCGTGTTAATACTGCGATCTCTTTCGCGCTCTCTGTCTCTGTGAGCGTCCCTATCTCTATCTCTGTCTCTTTCACGGCCTCTTTCTCTATTCCCATCCCAGTTTCTGTCTCGATTATCTCGATTTGCTTGCCTATTATCTCGAGAACCACTGGGAGAGTTAGGCTTACCCATATCTCTATTATTTGGTCTTGGGTGGTTACCAGGACGCATTGGAGATCTGTCAGTGTCTTTTTGATCACGGCCTAAAAAGTATTAATAAACATCTCTGATCTGAATTTATTGCTACTGTTACCATTATTACCTCCATGCTTGTTAATTTGACCATGATCAAAGTGTGGCCTATTTTGAGGGTGGAACATAGGTGGCCTCATACCCTATAAACTAGTTATGTATATAGTATATATTATCATAAATTGAGCTTACTGGAGGTAACATAGGCATCGGAGGGAAGGGTGGTGCGCCTGGAGGTGGAATGAACTGCATTCTAATAGCATGTTAGCAGTGTTATAATGTAAAGTTATATATATAATTACGATGGATCCATAGGGCCTTTATGAAATGAGATGTCCATTTTGTTAATGGGGGGAATTCCTGAGTGAGATTCTGTTAGAAATTCAAATAATATATAAAGCTATGCTTACCATTCTGCTGATCCATGTGATTGCCTCCTTTGCTCTTTTTCAAGTCTTCTCTCATAGATTTTTGTTTATTGCAGTAAGCTCTCCAAGTTACTTCATTAAACCCGTAATTAAAATAATCGGTAATATCTGCACCAGGTTTTCTCCAAGGTTGCTCTTCTAATCCATCTAGATCAAGGTCTAATAAACTTTCTCCGTTGAATTGAGCTGTGACGTTTATATCGATAGCAGGAGCTTTTACTGTTTCTATAAAATTAAATTTAGCACTAATTCAAAGAACAAATAATAATTAAATATATGTACCTGTTTCAGTAGTTTTGGTTTGTTCAGGCTTCAAGTTCACTAAAGCCTCTCTATAAAAATATTAATAATTATATATAATCATTTTGGGCTAATAAATACTCTTCTTTAGGCTTATCTCCATCTTGGTTAACATCTAAAACGAACATAACGTCATCTTCACTATCACTATCTTCTTCCTCTTCCTCTGACTCATCAGTTTCGTCAGCTTCTTTATTTTCAGTTTCAGGGGGGTTATCATTATTCTGCTCTTCTTCAGACTTTTTAGATACATCTGTTTGGTTGTTTTCAGGTTCTTGAGTAGATAAATTCTCTGTTTTTGTAGCTGTATCTATATTTTTAATGTTTTCAGAGGATGCTATGGCTTGAATTTGCTCAGATTGAGCTGTAGCAGAGTCATCTCCATACAAATACAAATCATCCTCATCCATATCTATTTTAGTTATTATTGTATTTATTATAATGCAAATTTATTGAATGCTTCTTTTTATTAATTTTTAAATTTTAATTTTATAGTTGTCCCATGAATCAAAATTTATGTTAGTTTAAATATAATTTGAATTATGGGTTAAGTTTTATTCAAATACTAGACAAAAAACTTAATTATAAATATATATGGTTAAATTTTGGTTTTTCGCCATTAAGTAATATTGGAAAGCTTAAGGTAATAATTAACCCTTACTAGCTAAATCCATATATATTCTAGGTATTTTGGAAGATAACTCTCAATAATAAGCCAATACTCAGCCTTGAGAAAAAAGCAGCATTCGCATGATATGTATTAAAAATTTGATAAATAGCTAGAATTGTTGTAATAACTACATTTTGTGCTATTTTATCAAAAAAAATATACGAATATTTAATCAAATGAACGAGAAACTTTTAGCGTAATGATATAATAAATATTTATATTTCTGTATATAGAATATAACCTTTTCTTTATATAACACTAAATGGAATAAAAAATGATTTAGATGTTTATGATAACATTATATAATTAACCCAATCCAGCTAATCAATTCAAAATTTAAATTTATAATTAAATTATAATGGGGTATTTTTATTTGTATAAGGAGATTTAGATCCCCAATTAACTTAAACACCACTTAATATTGAAGTTGAGTATAAATAAGCTTACACTTCTACGCTTTATTAATTATAATTCGAAATAATGAGACTCCTAATTGTTAATAGTTTATTATGCGTGCTTTCTGCTCAAAATAACCAGCAAGACTTGGCTAATAAGGCAAATGAGTTAATGCACCAGTTGAATAATGTAAGCCCTAGTTTAATCAGTCAAGTGACTAGCATTGCACAAAGTGTTGCAAACAATCAGCCACAGGCATCAAGCATTGTTAGCTCCATCATTGCATCAGCATCTCCACATCCTACTCATAGCTCTCATGGATCTAAAGACTCGTCTTCAGGCACTGCTACTGCAAGCAAATCTAGTGGATCTTTATCTGTTTCTCCTTCATCTAGTACATCAAGCGCATCTTCCGACCTCTTAATTATGAATTCATTTGTTGCTTTATCATTAATGAGCCTTATTTCCTACACATTTTTATAAACTTCTATTCCGTCTAATTAATAAACTTCGTTTTCCTTATAATACAAATCAATTGCTATTAATGCTAAATATCAATTCAGTTAATAAACTTTTGATTAGTTAATCAACCTAAGAGTTATATAATCATATCGACATATAAATTTAGACCATTACAGTTTCTAAATACTGCCATTCCATTAACTTATACTGACATTAATATTGTTTACGTGTAATATTCTAGAAAGCAATTCTAATGCAAAATGGGTAAATATATTAAAACTATTGAATAGTTATAGGAATTACATATTTGTATTAATTTAGTTCTAGTCAATCTATATAATAAGCAAATTCGACTTTAACTACTTTGCAAGCAAAAATTTTCTAATTTATTAAAAGCCAATTCAGACTATAGCTTTGAATATGCACAATTAAATAAAATAGTTTAGAATATGAGTAGTTCTGGTTAATTTGATTCAAATTTTGTAAGAGCTCAGTTCAAAATTTTTATTTTTTATATCCGAGTTTTCATCGTGCATAGTCCTTATTTAATAGAGAATTGATAATAATATCGTATTAAAATATTATACCACCAACTTTGACTAATAAAAGATGCTCATAATAATCTTTAAGCAACTAAAAATCAAAAATTTTGGAATGGGCTCTTACAAAATTTGAATCAAATTAACTAGAATTACTCATATAATCTAATAAGCTAAACCATACCTTATTATAAAATTTGAGATATTATTATAGCTGTTAAACTACATTAATTCAATTGTTTATATAAATTATATGTATCTTAATTAGTAAAATAAAAACAAACAGCATGCTAATAAAGTAAATATGATATAGATAATTTGCTCCTGGATAAATATAATAATTATAAGTGCTTGGTATTTTAAATTGCAATATGACTAATAAAAGTTTAAAATTTTAGAACGAACAGGTTGATCAGTTTTAAGTTGGATTTAATAGCATAATATGATAGATTATAGTTAACTCGGTTCAACTTTTGTATGTTCTCAGTTCAAAATTTTAATTTTTATAACCGTGTTTTCATCGTGTATAGTCATTATTTAATAGGAAATTGATAACTATATCATATTAAAACACTATATTATCAACTTTAACTAATAAATGCTACTATTTAATAAGCTTTAGACAACTAAAAATCAAAAACATTGCAAACTTTCCATATAAAAAATTTGAAAAAATTTTACTCGTTTTAACCAGAGTCTTTCATATTAAATAATTTCAAGTAATCAAGTTATTCCAACATTAATTCAAGCATGTGATAAATATATGTTAAAATGATCTGTTAATTTAAAGATATAATATTGTCAGTAGTTCAATAGCAGTCTAATTAAGATATAATAGTGCAGTTTGATATAAAGAAAAATATAGCGATATATATAATAGCTAATACATATAAATATTTAATGTAGATATTAAAATTTATGAATATTGAATATGTTTTATATTAAATATATGGTAAATTAGATGTTTTTAAATTTCTGTACACACAATAATCTGGCATATAACCAAATGAATCTTTAAAAAAAGTTAAAACAGCGCTGCCTTAGCTAAAAGAAAGTAATAATTTCACTATTTGAAAGTGTACCACCTTTCTAAAATGTTGTTTGCACCAATAATAGGGTGCAGTGTTACGTAGATTAAGAAAAACTCGAGACCTTGTCTTCTATTCTCTACAAACTCGGCTTGAAATTTTCCTAATATACTGATTAATAAAGTGAGTTAAAAAGATTATTAAACTTATTACCAACTAGCTTCTTCTGCGGGAGTTGAGGTATATTCTTTTTAAGATTTGGGTAGAGTCTACAAAGTACTTCTCTAAGTCTGACAAACTCAGAGTACCTCTTGCGTACCTGTAATTTTCCTCCCTTTACAAGTTTGGCTGTAACTGTATAGAGAGTGTATGATCTCATACCAGTTCCCACTCTGTATGGATTGCTTATAACTACATCAGAAGCAAATAGCCCTTGTGTAAAGCTCTCTGTTAAATCTGGAGTATTTTCTGGAAGCATGGGTGAAATATGTAATTTATCAATAGCGTTTTCTATAGGTTCTGACATGCTTCTTGAACCTAGTGACATTCTAAGATCGGGTGTTGAAGAACTGTCTAGCTGAGAATAAAGCTGTGGCCTTTTAGGTGGAAATAGGTGTGATTGTGTTGGTTGAAGTGTGTTGTTTTGATCAGCATTAAATTGGACATTTGGGTCGAGAGAATCGAGTGCTTTTGGCTTATTTACAGTCTTTATATACTCCATTGAGTCGAGTCGTAAAGAATTTAATGTGGGGCGATAGTTTAAGGATGCAGATTCGTGTTCTGGATCATACTCTGAATCGCTATCTATATGCCCATGATCATAACTGCTAAAGCCCTTGATACCAACTCCCATTGGAGATGTTTTTGCATATGGGTTGAAATTGATTAATGAAGATGAACTTGAGAGAGTATTTTGGTTGTTAGGAGAAAGGATTAACGAGTCTCCAAGGCCTGGAGAACTATCACATTGTGCAACAACTAGAGAAATTAGAAATAGTATTTAAAATTATATAAATTCAATACCTCTTAAAGTTTCTTTTAAAAATTTGTAGTATTTTTTAATTTGCTGGCTTGATATCTCGGTTTTATTATTTAGAGCCTGGTTAAGCTCTGATATATACTGCTTTATTTTTGTGCGATATTCTAAAACTAAACAAAATATTAAAAATAAAATTTAAATCTAATACATTTTATATTGTACCTTTAACTGTTTGATTTAAGGAATTCAGATCTTCATGTAAATTTAAAGAAGAAATAGACTCATCAGGATTTTGATCATCAGCGTCTATTTGGCTGGGATTATTCAAGGCAGAATTTGATGTGGTGTTTAGTAGCTCTAATAATTAATTTAGCAAATTAGCGATATAATTTAAGTTGGCTTACCTAAAATCTGATTCATGGCAGTAAGTGTATCCTTTATAGATTCTTCAGAAGCAGGTTTTTCGCTATCGTTTTTTTGTGAATCAGGCGACATTTTGCTAGTCTGAATATAATTTTCGTTTATATCCTCTAGTGACTGTCTTCGGATTATAGGCGGGATCAGATCGTTGTGAACTGAAGTAGTTGTATCTGATAACATGAGTTCGCTGATGTATTTTTTGTTAAATGAAATGATTAAATAAATTAAAAAGTAGCTTAACAAAGAATTAAAACATTTTTCCTTTTATTACTCAAAATTACATTTAATTAAAATTGTTGTCTAACTAAAAATAGTCTAGAATTACCAAATCAACTTTGACTAGCCTGCATTTGTTTTTATATTTTTACTACCTTCAAAACTTATATTTTAACTTATCATACATCAACTTCTATCTAAGTATGATTCTTTGGTTGAGCATTGATTTGATAAATGAATCGAAAGATGCTTAGCCATATAAAATTTGCGTAGTTTCTCAAACATTTATTAAAACTGATTTTAGTGAATTCGCTATTATAGCACCATCTTTTCGATTTATCTTTATATAATGAATATAGATTTCTTTGATATTTTAATCACAGTAGCTATTCACTAAATTCAAGTTGTAATCTTACTTTTTAAAGCATTGTAAGTTTCAATGGTACAGGCGTATTTATCACGCATATATGAAATAAATTCAGTTTTAATTAGAATGTAGGCGTAGTTAGATAAAGAATTGTTTAAAGATATGTTTAAACATAATTACCTTATATAACCTTTGTATAAAGCTGAAGCTGTTTTAAATTAAAGTACCACAGCCAAGAATGTATTTAATAATTAATTAGTGTGCTATTATTCCAGTAAATAGGTAGAGTTTAAATTATATTTGAGTTGAATAATAAATAAAGTATATCCATCGTTATAGAGTATATAATTAGCTCATTATTTAAATAAATTGTTTATTTTGATCAATTTTGAAAAATCTAACTTATGTAATATTCTTAATATGATAGTTATATTAACAAAATATAAAAATATTACCACGTTTTCAATAAACTAATTATTAGTAGATAATATAGGTGCTATTTAAACATTTTTAACTGACTATGGCCTAATCAATATATATTAAGTAATACTAGGGATATTAATAATATTTTGGATTAAAATACTTTGTACTAACCAGTACTCTAGATTTAAATGGTAATTGAAAGGTGTGTTTAGCAAATATATACATTTTAAGCAAATTATTATTTAGGCTGTATATCTTGATTAAAAACAGATACATAGAAGTAGAGTAAAGAAAGGGTATACACTGAAAACAGCAGTATTTAGAATAGTAAGATGCTCTAGTAAGTAATTAGCTATTTTAATTTTTACTATATCGCTATTATAAAATATTGATCATCAAAATAATAGACGATATTACTATAATTGTATATCTCCGAAAGCTATGGAAGAATTTGATATCTGAAATAACGAAAATATAAGATGGCTAGAATGATAATAATATACTTGATAAATAGTTAAAGTTTAATATGCAACATTATAATAATATCAAGTTTTGGCAGTCTTAAAATAAAAGATGTTGCTGAAAGTCATATAAATATATCAGATAAAAAATAAATGAAGAGTATTTAAATCTTGCTTCGATAATAAATAGTTACTTAAATCGTATCAATTTCCAAGATCTACCAACTTAAGTGAATTAGTTTACAAAATATATAGCATAGAATAAGTTTTATAGATATAAAAAGTAAACTAGTATTGCTATATGGTATTTTATGTTTATAAGTTAGTTGATATGCATTTGTGGGGTCGATCTCGTTAAAAATAGTTGAGTATGATATGTAGTTTAATTACCATAGAATAAAAGTACAGGCCACAAGTTGACTTTATTTCCGAGAGTACGGACACAAGTAACCGTTTATGAGTTTGATTATGGCATATTTACCTACAAAATATGGAATATTAATGAATCAATTTTAAGCGGATTCTTCAGGCTTAGCTTCAGCTTCGGGGGCATCAGCAATAGCGGCATCATCTAAAGCTTCAGTTAATTCGGGGATTTCGTCATTTTCACCTTCAGCGGCACCTTGGGAAGATTGGTAAGCTTCAGCTAATCTTCTGAGACTGGCAAGGGAATCGGGACCGAGTTGGTTGAGGATGCTGGGGACAAGATCAGTGAGTTCCTTTTCGACGGCTTCACCGTGAACGGCGTAAGCTTGTTGAGCGGGGTTTCCGTGAACCTTGGGGTTTTCAATGTTTAAAACTTTACCACCGGCTTGGAAAAGGGTAACTTCTTGGATACCGGACAAGGGGACGGCATCGATGCTCTTTAAGAAACCTTCTAACTTTTTGTCGATACCAGAGGCAGCCTTAGGCTTCTTGAAAACCTTACGGCGGGGAGTACCCTTACCACCCATTCTGACTTGAGCTTGAAGTTTAGCTAATTTATCGGTATCCATTATGATATTGTTTGATTCAATTCCTTTTGGCAAAAGAGAATTTTTATTAAAATCTTCATGAAATATTAATGTGAGGGTTTCAAATTATGGGTTTGTAATTCAATACTGATTGGATGATTAAATTTCTCACCATTTAATAAATGGATCACAATAATATATCATTAACATGTTACAATTTTATAGTAATTATGTATGTAAAAGTGATATTTAAATAATAAAAATAATATATAAATAATAGTATGGTAAAAGTACAGATGTAAGTATGTTTAATAGTCTATTTATAATGATATCTATAGCTTAAGAGAATCGAACTTGTTTTTTGAACTAAAGGAACTATTAATAAAAGCGTTAACTAATGATAGATCAGTATTACCTTGGATTCTTTTGATTTTACTTCAGGTTTAATAACTTTCTTCTTCTTGGATTTGGCTTTTAATTTCTCTTTAATTTGATCCTAAAAACTAGATTAGAGAATGTAAATTTATCTTATTTATTTTATATTACCAATTTTTGCTTCTTTTGGTTTTTTCTATCTTCTTTAACTTTTTCTTTTTCATTTATTATTGCATCTCTTTTAGCCTATTTTATGTTAATTGAAAATTAACCAAATTTAAGTAATATTTACTTGTTTATCTAATTTTCTTTTAATAACAGTTTCTTGAGAATTATTTATTAGTCCAGCAATTTCTAGCATTTTATCCTTTAAAAATAAATTAAACAAAGTTCGTTGCATATTAAATTGAATATACCATAGTAGCAAATTGTTTCCCTTTCTTTTGGTTTTTCTTTGCTGTTTGCTGATTAACTTGGGATTCTAAAACTTCTGATGCGTTCTCTAATTCACTCATTGTAATTAAATAATTATATTGAATAAGCTTAATAATTAATAAAAAAATCCCAGGCAGTGTATTACAATATATATCCTTAATTTATTTAATTTTAATTATGGGAACTAAGTCTAAGACTGCCAACTATTTCTTCTAACCTCTCCAAGTTGAATTTAATGCTTTCTAAAATCAACTCCTGCAATTTTATTAGTAATTTTTTTTAAAAACAAAATTTATTTCATAATTACCATACTGATAATGCTCAATTTTTGAGCTTCTAAAAACTTGATTAAGTTAACCAACTTATTAATCAAGTCGCTTTGAATAAGGGTGATATGCTCTCTTGTGCCAATTGATGACTAAAAACAGTTTAGTAAACATCAAAGGGGATTATATTTTTATAATACATTTGATTCTTGTAAATTTTGGTATTTTTGGAATTTATAAATATAAAAACTAATCAATAATGAAATATAATTCAACTCAACATGAATATATTCAAGAGTGATTTTACTTATTGGTGCTAATAGTAAATGAGAATAATTTAACCAGTCTAAATCAAAACTAATTTGATCCTTTAAATATATTAGTATTTGCTATATAAAAAGTACTTCATTTTACCTCATATTTTAGAATAGAAATTAATCCATTTTTGATTTGCGTTAAATTAAGATGATTGCAGTTGTTAATGGAAAACTTTAGTATTGAAAGCTGATCGTTATTATCAAATAACTTGTATTCAGCAATAGAGCATTTTAATATAATTAAATTTAACTTTCTCTCTTTAGTATTGTTATATAAATTAATTAACATCTAGATGCAGAGTATTAGAATATATAAGCTTAAAAGTAATAGTTGTTACTATAAAATCCATCATATTTTCATCCAAATGAAATTGCTTTGGTCGATCATTGTTGAATAAGTACTCCAATCTAAGCAATACTGATACATCAATATAACCAAGTTTAGTAGTTATATCCTCGCTTAAATAAGTGTTAATCGAACTTCTGTAGTATATATTTAGCAAGCTTACCATTGAATCAATTGATTAGATAAATACCAATAGTTAGCAAAGCTAAGCTGGCTTGAAATAGACCAGCCTTTGGTGGTGTTTAATTTACTTTGTATATCTAATCGATGAGATATTAACTCTATAGAAATAAGCAACCCGAAGCAAAAATATATGGAGGTTTGTAATATTTCTAAATGAGTAGTTGTTAATCCAAATTCAAAATCTATCACTTGGTACTTACTGGTGTAGCTGTTGTCAAAGCATTGCTCTGAGATATTTAAATAGTCGACTATAATATTTTTATAAGGGATTATAGGTTCCTATTATCAGTTAGCATAAACTCAACACCAATATATATTGGTTACCATAATTTCTAGTACTTGAGTATAGATTGAGTTAAAGTTTTCTTGAATAGAGTCAAGCTCAACCAGTTTGTAGTGAGAAGTGACTGATTTAGTGAAATAAATTGATGAAAAATCTAGTATAGCTGAGCCATATTCAGCTGATACAATCTCAGAATAAAATCCTAATAGCTGCAAAATAATTTTTGCTTCTTTAGATAGTTTCGATTTTAAATCAATTTCATTCTATAAAATTATTTAACATATTATCTTTTTATACTTAGCAATCTTACCAAGTCTATTTTGCTGTTGGCTATTTGAATCAAATCAATTAATTTAGAATTAATCTTTTGATTAATATAGCTATGAAAGCAAACAGGCTCATTGGATGTTCTAGTGTCTAGTATAGTATCTTTAGGGTCATAATGGTATAATGAAGATGCGACTTGCTTAAAAGTTGTTATTAATTGACTTAGTATATCTTCTGCATTAGATAAAAATTGTTTAGACCTTAAGTTTGATAAAGCTAGTTATATTACTGGCTCAATAAAAGAATTAATCTATATATTATATTAGTTACCTTGATTAGCCAGTTGAAGCATATCAAGCCATTGAAAAATTCCCACCAATTCTTCATAGTTGTTTAATTCAAAATTTTTCAAAAACTGGTCAATAAAAAGCAGCAACTCCATTGAGCTCATATTATTGAAGCAAATGTTTAATAGCTGAGTTCTTTCTTCAACTTCACTATATATCACTTGGTTGTCGTCGATAGCCTTTATTTGATTCTCAGAAATTTTCAATAGTTCAGGGAATAGCTCCCATTGAAATTTCTCAAGCCATTCCTAATAGTAAATTAGTCAAGGTAACTGACACAAAAGAGGGTATAGCTGTACTTCTGATTCAATACTACTTTCGCTGATTTTAGTATTAACTGTAGAGATTAAAGATTGGTAAAACAAACGATAACTTTGTAAAGAGTTTATTTCTTTTAATTGACTGATATATTCATTCATTATAATTTTAACTATGCCAATGTCTATCTATTTATTTATAAATGGATGTAACTATGCCAATGTTATTTATAGTTTTAATTTCACACTAATTAAAATTATGGTATATAAATAGGTACTGTTTTTTGATTATGTTTTAATGATGATGTCAACTTTGTGCAAAATACTTGAAGAAAATTACAAGTCATAACTGTCCCATAATAACCTAATACATATACCATTATATATTCAACTCTGATCCAAGTCTGATTAGTAATTAGCATCAAAAATGAGTTCTAGCTTAATCTTAGAAAACTTTAAAAAGTTAATACCTCCATTAAACCAAAATCTTAGAAAAGGGCAGGCTGGTAATTAATATTTTATAAAATTATACTAAACAATATCTCATGACATACTATTCAGGCCGTGTTGCAGTATTTGGAGGCTCTATAGAGTATGTTACATCATAAAGCTGCTTTTTTAATACTAATATTTGATTATAGATACACTGGGGCGCCTTATTTTGCAGGAAGCTCTGCATTAAGAGCTGTAACTCTCATTATTTTTGTTCTTCATTTATCTAACATAAGCGCGTTTTAGGGTGTCGATATTGCCCACATTATCTGCGAAGAATCTGCTGCAACTGCCATTAAAGTAACTATCAATTTTTATTAATTTATCTGTTAATTGATGTAATTTAGGGCTATTCTCCTGGTATATTGGATATATATTTAATATTGTAAATACATTTTAATAGCGCTTATAGACTTAATAGTACATCCATATTTAAAGGCTGGAAAGTAATCTATTATTTAAGAGCAGTATTGTGATTTTAATAATTATTTTATTAGTAATGTTACTGACAAAGAATTTGACGAAGTTAAGGCAAAATCTGTTGGTATTTTGGATAGAGTTCACTCTATTGTGATTGGACCTGGGCTTTCAAGAGATGAAGCAATATTGAAAAGTATTACAGGGATCATTCATGCTGCCAAAGAGCGTTCATTACCTATTGTTATTGATGGTGTAATTTAATAATTATATATCATCGTTACATGGCTAATGTAATATAATACTAGGATGGTCTATTCTTAATCCAAAACTCGCCAGATATAATCTTGGGATATAAAAAAGCAGTTTTAACTCCTAACTTTGTAGAGTTTCAAAGACTATGCAAAACTATGGTAGACATAACGATATTTATAGTAATTATGTATTAAACATTTATAGAACATTGACCCAGATAAAGTTCCTTTAAACCAGCTAGCTTTAAAATTAAGTCAAGAATTCCAAGGAGTGGCTATTGTGCAAAAAGGAAGTGTTGACTACATTACTGATGGATCTCAAGGTAAATATGACTATAAATCTTTTAATGAAGCTAAGTAAATGTTTAGTATATGAATGTAACGAGCAGAGCGGCCTTAAAAGATGTGGCGGGCAAGGAGATATTTTGGCTGGGTTAACTGGCGCATTTTTATCTTGGGGCTCTCAATATCATCAAAATACTTGGAAGTAATATTTGTTAAAATTTATATACTTGATATTTATACTTTTATTAGGCATGACAACTCTATCGCATCGGATACTTTTGGTTTATTAGCAGGCTATGCTGCTTGTTATTTAACTCGTAAATGCTCGAAGATGGCATATGATGAGCATAAAAGAGCTACAATGACCGAGAATATTATCAAACAAGTGGGACCAGCTTTTAATTTAAATTTAGATGCTGAAAAAAATCTACTTTACTCAAATATTTAGAAAGTAGCTCAAAGTTTTTATATTCTCTAAATGTATATATTACTAAGTATCATCATTTACAGAATATATGATTGTATTTAGAGTATATAGCATCTGCACCAAGATTCATCAGTGATATAATTAATAAAAATTTAATACTTTTTCTCTCTATAATAGATTATTTTATACATTAACTATAAAGATTAAATATTAGTAGAAATAAATTGGTTTTATAAAGAAAAATACTGTTTTATATAGCTGATTCCTTAAACAAAATTTTACAACTCACAGCATGTAACATAATTAAAACCATTATTAAATTTAATTAAATTTAATTTCCTTTTTTGTAAATTTATTTAAATCGCTCCGTTGACAAGTTGGTGCTAATTAAAAATACAAGTGATTTTGATAGAGTTTTAGTTAGATAGTATTTATTATTTGGTAAAAGATAAAAGATGACATAGCTGTTTTTAGTTTATTCTAACTTTGTAAATACTAAAGAGCGTTAAACACAGCCGTCCTCCAACTGTTCAAAAGCAAATAAATGTATAATAAAATGTTAATATGACTCGAAATGATTAAATTCAGACTAATATCCAATAACAAAGTGTTGGTAAGATAGTATTTAAATAAGTTGAAAAGATATATTAAACGAGAAAATTGAATGTTTGATCAAGATGTTGGTAGATTTTACAGATATAGAAAGTTTCTGATTATTTTGATTAATTTTTATGGAATATTAGGATAAATTTTATCAACTTATTTAGCCAAATTATTTTAAATCCACTAAACTATTAAGGTTCTCTTTAATATTGCGTATTGGTTTCGTATTAGCATATATAGTAGCACAATATAAAAGTAAAGTCAAGGCCTCAAGCTAAAGGCTGGATATGAGAATGAGTTTAGCTAGTATTTTATATTAATTTGGTAAGGCATTTAATCAAGATCAATGAGAATTTTTCTATTTTAATTCAAATTAAGAAAAACCCTTAATTCAATTTGATTAGAAAAAAGACATCTAAAAATTAGCATGAGTCACGAAAAGTCAACTGCATTCACTGTTATTGGGGCTTTATCCGATTCAAGTCAATTATATTCAATTATATTGCATTGCATATTGTAAAAATTAGAAAGAGTATAAATACTTCCCCAGAGAATCGATAATTAATTAACATAATTAATCAACTGTAAAGTATACTATTTTATTTATTAAGGTAATCATCATTCAATAATAAACCATTTTATCCCTGAACATATTTTTTATTTTTGTTTGGTTTACTAATACCATAATAATTTAGATTAATATTACATACGTAAAACGTCATACATCACACTCCATTATTTGTTAAAATGATTAGAATACCGTTAAACAGGATTAGAAGCTCTGCTGCAAATAGCATAAAGCACTTATACCCCAAAAGCTCGCCATCTTACTCTTCAAAGCTATACTCAACTAACAACACTCCACGATTAGCTCCTGCCCAGATCTTTACAAAAAGCTATAAACCAACTTATACTCGAAACAAAGTCCAATATTTTTCTTCCCATGGAAGGAAGTATATGTCAACATCAATTCCAAATAACATCGATACAATCAATTACACAACGTTAGAAAAGCCAAGCTATGAAAAAGTACTTGTAGTAGGATCTGGTGGGCTGTCCATAGGACAAGCTGGTGAGTTTGACTATTCAGGTTCTCAAGCAATTAAAGCATTAAAAGAAAATGGAATCAAGACTGTTTTAGTTAATCCAAATATTGCCACCATCCAAACTGGCCAAGAGTTAGCTGACGAGGTATATTTTTCACCCGTTACACCAGAGTTTTTAGAAGAAGTTATTCAGAAAGAGCGTCCTGATGGCATATTTTTGTCATTTGGAGGTCAAACTGCTTTAAATTGCGGCATAGAGTTATACAATAGAGGAATTTTAGAAAAATATCAAGTCAAGGTATTAGGTACCCCAATTCAGACTTTAATAACTTCTGAGGATCGTGACTTGTTTGTAAAAGCTTTAAACGAAATCAATATACCCGTTGCCCAATCTACCGCTGTTTCTACTGTAGAAGATGCTCTCAAAGCTGCTGAAGAAATAGGATACCCTATTATTATTCGTTCTGCCTTTTCTTTAGGTGGCTTAGGATCTGGCTTTGCTAATGACCCAGAAGAGTTAACTAGTTTAGCAAGCAAATCACTTAGTTTAAGCCCTCAAATTTTAGTAGAAAAATCTATGAAAGGATGGAAAGAAGTAGAGTATGAAGTAGTTCGTGATGCTGCTGATAATTGTATCACTGTATGCAACATGGAGAACTTTGACCCACTAGGTATCCATACTGGAGATTCTATAGTTGTTGCTCCATCACAAACACTCTCTGATGAAGAATACCATCTCTTACGTACTGCTGCTATTGCAATCGTTCGTCACATGGGGGTTGTTGGTGAATGTAATGTTCAATATGCATTAGATCCATATAGCTTAGAATACAAAGTCATCGAAATGAATGCTAGATTGAGTCGTAGTAGTGCGCTGGCGTCAAAAGCAACTGGATATCCACTTGCGTTTGTAGCTGCTAAGCTTGGATTAGGATATACACTACCAGAATTGAAAAACTCAGTTACTAAAACTACTACAGCTTGCTTTGAGCCGTCGCTTGATTATGTGGTTACAAAGATTCCTCGTTGGGATTTAACAAAGTTCAGTCAAGTTGATCGACATGTGGGAAGTAGTATGAAGAGTGTTGGTGAAGTTATGGCTGTAGGAAGAACTTTTGAAGAAAGTTTACAAAAAGCAATTCGAATGGTAGACCCATCTTTCCTTGGATTTCACCCAATGAAGAATTTATACAAATCGATTACTGACAAATCTTTGGAAAAAGCAGATGACCCAGTATTAAATGAGTTTTTATCTAACCCTACAGATCGTAGACTTTTTGGTGTAATCAATGCAATGGTTGAGAATGGATACGATGTTGAAAAGATTCATAGCCTTACTAAAATAGACAGGTGGTTCTTATATAAGCTAGAGAATCTTTACAAAGTTTATAACCAACTTTCTCAACACACAATTCATACTCTCCCTAAAGATCTTATGGACCAAGCTAAAAAATCAGGATTCTCTGATTTACAAATCGCGCATAAGTTATCAAAGCCTAATGCCGCAGTCAACGAGTTAGATGTTCGTCAATTAAGGAAGAGTTATGGTATAATTCCTTTAGTTAAAAGGATTGATACTCTTGCAGCAGAATTTCCCGCGCATACAAATTACCTTTACACCACATATAATGCTTCACAAGACGATATAGAATTCAATGACAAGGGAACCATGGTTTTAGGCTCTGGAGTTTACAGAATTGGCTCTTCTGTCGAATTTGATTGGTGTGGTGTAAGTTGTATTCGAGCTCTTCGTAAAATGGGGCATAAAACAGTCATGTTAAACTATAATCCAGAAACTGTATCAACAGATTTTGATGAATGCGATCGATTATACTTTGATGAATTAAGTCTTGAAAGAGTATTAGATATTTATGAAAGGGAACAAGCTGAAGGTGTTATTGTCAGCGTTGGAGGTCAACTTCCTCAAAATATTGCACTTCCTCTGCATAATATTGGTGCTAACGTTTTAGGAACTAGTCCAGTTAAGATCGATCAAGCTGAAGATCGATATAAGTTCTCCAAAACTCTTGATGAAATTGGCGTAGATCAGCCAGCTTGGAAAGAGTTAACTACTACAGAGCAAGCTTTTGAATTCGCCAACCAAGTAGGGTACCCTGTATTGGTTCGACCATCTTACGTACTTTCTGGTGCAGCAATGAATGTTGCTCACACAGAAGAGGATTTGAACCGCTTCTTATCACTTGCAACTGATGTTTCTCCACTTCATCCAGTTGTAGTTACTAAGTTTGAGCAAAATTCGCAAGAAATAGACGTAGATTGTGTTGCTCAAAAAGGAAACGTTCTTTGCCATGCTATCTCTGAACACATTGAACCCGCGGGTGTGCACTCTGGAGATGCTACCTTGGTACTCCCTCCTAAAGATTTACCTCAACAGACGAAAGATAACATATATGAAATTGCTAAAAAAGTAGCCAAGGCTTTTGATATTACTGGACCATTTAATATGCAAATTATTCGTAAGGAAGGTTCTCAAAGCTCTGAAGAGCAACTGAAAGTCATTGAATGTAATCTACGTGCATCTAGATCTTTCCCATTCGTTTCTAAAGTTTTGAACCATAACTTTATTGATACTGCTGCTCAAGCAATGACTCAAAAAGAAGATGTAAAGCCCGTGAACTTGATGGATAAAGAATATCCTTATCAAGCTGTCAAAGCATCACAATTCTCTTGGACTCGTCTACAGGGAGCCGATCCATTCTTAGGTGTTGAAATGGCATCTACTGGAGAAGTTGCATGCTTTGGAAAAGATAAGCACGAAGCCTATTTAGCTGCTATTCAATCCACTACTGGTTTTAAACTTCCAAAGCAGGCTGTTTTAATTAGCTCAGGCGATGACCATGCCCCTCTCAAAGTTGTCACTCGAGTAGCCAATTTAATTAAAGAAGTTGCTAACCTTGAAGTTGTTGTATGGAACCAATATATTTATGACGCTATCAAGGCTAAATTACCAGAATTGGAAATTAAATTGATTTCATTCCCTTCCCTTGCTGATGTGCAAAATCCTTTGCATCTAAACAATCAGATTCGTGATGTATTAAAAGAAAACGGCGTTGATATGGTAATGGACTTTTCTCGTGATAAGCCAATTGGCGCACCATCAATTCAACAGCTTGTAGAACAAAAGAAGAAATCTAATGGAGTTGGAGAAGATAATAGCTATCTTGGTTATTTAATTCGTCGTTCTGCTGTTGATATTGGAATTCCTTTGATCAATCAATCTAACCTATCAACTTTATTTGCTGAAGCAATTTCAAAGTATCCTATTGATTCAGATGGAAAACCAAATGTTGAAGTTAATGGATGGAATCATTACTTGGAACAATTAAAAGAATAGTATGATAAAAAGCATTATAAATTGTCAATGCTACTACTAATAAAACCAGTTAACTATATATATTTAAGACAAGTATGGCTATAAAAGTAATTTAAAGCAAAATTTTTATTACTAATCAATTAATTCTATTGTACTGTTTGCTATAAATATTTAACAACTTGTCTATTAAATATTATTTTATTACTTAATAGTTAAACTTTGCTTTAAAGATTAAATTGTAATTTAGTTGATTTTAATGAATTCAAATTTGATATAAGCTTTGATTATAGACCACAAATTACTATAATATTTAGTTTGTAATTTTATAATAACCATAAGAAATCTAGATTTATTAGCTGAATGAATATAAAACCTATATTTTTAAGTTTAAATAGTTTCTTTAATATAATTCGATAGTTTAAAATATTGCTGTTACTCTGTATTCAATAAATGTAAGCGTGTTACATAATTCAGTTGATCTTAATTTGATTTAAATAGCTCACATATCCAGATAATTATGAATAAACTTCATTAAAGCATATAAATATAGACATTTGCTTCAATTAGCTCAATCTCTTGAATTATGGATCAATATTTGAAATGCAACAATCTTAAGTGTAGGCAGCCATTGACCTATACATCAAAGGCATGTGTCACTAGCTGCTCGCGTATATAATTTATTTCTTCTATTGGTGTCTATTTTAACGCAATTTTAGATATTTTTTGCTTGAAATGTGCGCAAAATGCATTTTCTAGATCTTCTACATGTCCTGCATGTGAAACGCAGTTAGTAGAAAAGTTAAAATAATTTATTAAAATTTGATAGTTTTTAACAATATAATAGGGAAGATGTAGTAATGGTCAATCTAAATCCATCAGAGTCTTTTAAATCTGTAAGTTGGTAAACTTTTATAGCTTGTTAGAAAGCTAATTATTTATAAAATATAGTCAATATTGGCTGGATTTAATCCTGAAACAATTGTCGAGGTTTGCTCAAAAGGACTGGCATTTTGGAACTATCAACAGTCTCAAGAGGTTTATTATCAAGAATTGCTTTGTCAAAATCTGAAAGATAAACGCGATGTATTAAGCCAAAAAATCAAACAAGTCATACATTCTGCGAATGATGAGATAACATGTATATTTTAAAAAAGTGCATCTCTTTCAATATTAACTTAAATTACTTAGTGCTTAAAGCTAAAATTAATGGTAATATATTTTGCTCTATAAATATTGAGAGAATACTTTTATTAAAGTATATTGAAAAATATCATAAAAAACTTTTATATATGAATTATAGTTTATTTTTCTTAAATATGCAAGTTTTCAATGCTTCATACTAATATTGAATAGAGTTAGTAGGTCAAAGGGATGCGGATAAGCAAAAAATAAACCAGCTTTCTTTGCAATTTGTAGATAAAAACAAGCAGTTTTTGAAACTACAGGTAATAAATATTAACTATGCTAATATAGTGATTTGAATCATTTTAGGCTCATTGCGAAAAGTTAAAACGAAATAATATGATATTAAGCAGTAGAAATAGTATGGATAGGGAACAGCCTGAGTTAGAAATCCAAAATCCGTTTAGATCGCAGACAAACGGTAGCAATGGGTTTAGCTCTATTATGAATAATTTTGGTCTTAAAAACAGATACATTTAAATATTGCAGAATATGTAACTAGTCAAAATATGTAATGTAACTAATACTGAAATTATAATTGTACTGATGCGAACTGCTAAGTTGCTATTTGTATAATAAAAGCTGATTTTTGTAAAAATTTTAATAATTAATTTTATGAGTATTCCTTAGTTCATCTAAAAGCATCTTTTAAAATATTTATCATGATATAAAAATATATATCTATTCAACAAATTTAAGATTTGCGGATTATTTACAGCTAGCCTTAAATATACAAGACCAAGAAATCAGATGTAGGATCATTAAGTCAAATAGTATTTTTGAAAAAAGATGGACTATATAAAGGCCCAATATACTGATATATCAGAATATTAACATTTTTTATCAAAGTACTTCATAATCACATTTAATAGCTAATGTCTTAAGAGTGCTTAAGCATGGAGTTGCTAAAATTTGGAAGTTGGTTAATGGTCTATTGCGGTATTTAAATGATAATTCAATTATACATATTGCTTCATAGAATATATCAATTAGCATAGATGTATTCTATATAGAAAATGATACGCATGCAGGTCAACCACAGCGTTGAATTATATATTTAGATAAAAGGATTAGTTTTCAGCTAGTTTCGTCATTCTAACAACTGTTTCAAACTGAATATTGGGTATACAGCAATCGAGTCCCTTAATCTTATCTTACCTCAATTAATAATCGCTATTATTAGACTTAGGCGATACCTGGAGAAAGGAAAAATATTTTAGCTAAGATCTTTGGATATAAATAAGAGCGATTCCAAAAAATAGCTTGAGGGACTTGATTGGATTATTAAAGGAGATGAAACTTGGTTGAAAGCTGATTTAATGAAATTTAACCAAATGAATTTGGGATGGTGAGGGTGGTTTTTAATAAATTACTAAATTTTACTCAATAAAGTCTAGCTCAGCCGATACATATGAATAAACCCTCAATTCAACTAATTAACAAGCATTTATTCAATGATTAATGTCAATGCTAATAAATTATATAAATAGTTGCTGTTTGGTAAAAGTCTTTATTATTAGTTAATTGTAATTTTAATCGTTGGCTAGTAACTTATTCATAATTCATATCCATTGAGTTATGGAATTTTTAATCTTTTTCCTAGTTTATACAGCTAGAGTTTATTGTATTAACGATGGTAAAGGCTGGGACAATGCACCAAACATAGGTAAGATAATATTGAGCTTTTTTACAGAACTTTTATTAAATGTAAAAACTTAGGAAGACAAAGATACGAGGAATTGGAAGATACTTATGAAAATATTACTGGGTCCATTATAGCTTTCATTGGCTTGTTTTTAATCATTCCAATGAAAAGATGGTTAAAAATTAGAATGATTATAATGAGTACATTTGGAATAGGTAACTATATTATTAAGTTGTTTGCATTTTATTCACGCATCTTTAGCTTTCTTCGCCATATTGATCATTAGTCAAATGATTGATTTTTCCGAGAGTCAATGGTTTTACTGGAAACTAGTTCTAATACCTATCAGTATTTTAGTCTCGATTATTTGTTCATACTTTGCAAGTAAAAAACCAATTGTGATTCTAGGCATGATGTCTCTTCTTTCCGGGCTACTATTGGGCATGACGCTTATTCGAATGGGCATTATCTCATATCCATTGGGAAGAACAGTATTCACACTATGTGTTGGTTTATGTGGTATGATGATAGGATTGAGTTTTAAAGACTGGGCAATTCTAGTTTGTATAAATTGGAATGGAATAGAACTTATAATACATGGTATCGACTTGGCAATTGAATTTGGATATGTCCAGTTCAATCAAGTGGGCTGGCATCGTATCTACGAATCTCCGCCACCATTGATCAGCGGGCTCATATTTTTAAGCATTGTAGGCACCATTTTTATGATATATATTCGATGGAAGCTTGTGGGAAAGCAAACTGTAGATGATATTACGAGAGTTAGATCCATTTTAGAGGAATTCGATACAAATTCAGCGTTTAGCGTTGAAGTAAAAATTGGACCCTGAATAATATTAATTAATTTTGTAAATATTTTTAAAATAAATTATTGGTATTAATAGATTTTATTTAAACTTGAGTTGGATCTTGCTCTTTAAGCACAGTAACTAAATCACCTACTTTCAAAGTACCTTCGTTGGTGTGAATAAAATGAGCACCCATGAATGATCTGAATCTAGAAATATTGGGATATACTCTTCTGTGCTTCATCATGGTCTTAGAAGGCTCAGTAGGGTGAGCAATACCGTTCTCAGGATTTACATTGGGGAACATGCATCTTGAACAAGGCTCAGCACCTTCAAACTTGAGATTTCCTACTTTGACTTCAGCCCAGCGATCTTCTTCATGTGGATCAGATCCACTCAAGACTAGATTAGGTCTAAAGTTGTTTTCATTTACAGTATTTTTCAATTCATCTGATGGGAGCTCTTTTTGAATATTTTGAATGGAGCTATGGGAAACAAAATTGAAAGGATACTTGTCTGCAAAGTTGAACTATTAAATTTGTTAATAATTATAAATTAAGTATATTTGATATTAGCTTACATTAGGCACAAACTCTAAATGCCCTAATTCAACATTCAATGGCTCACGAATATTTTCACCTTTCATATAAATTTTAGCCTCAGTCTCTAAAACTTTAGAAATCCAATTTGCTGCTTCATCTCCCATATAGTAAGCGTGAACATCAGTTTCCCAAATTTTAACTAGAGATCCCTCAGCTGATTGCTTAATTTTGCTAGTTGCTGATTAGTAACAGTGAAAAATTTAAAAGCAAAAAAATTACTTTATATCAGTAGCCAGCTTCAAAGGCTCGAAACCCTCATAAGATAACTCAACAAATGTTTCTTCATTTTCCTGAATAATTTTGGTTACTACAGTGACAGTCTAATGTTATAAAAGTCAGTAGTTGCGTAAATAGCAATGTCAAATAGTATACCTTAGGAAAAGTTCTCCCAGTGATCATTTTGTTATCTTTGTCAATGATCACAAATCTTCTATCTAATTCAAGACCACCTATTAATGTAATTAGCAAAATTAGCACAGACATTAAAAATAACAGCTATTAAAATACTTTTAGTGACTTGACACTGTTCTACTTCAATCCCCTTGCAAGATTTGACAGGGTAGATAATGATTTTTTCAAGCTTGATAATTTTAGTCATTTTTAAGTTGAAATGGTTGAAATGGTTGAAAAAGCTTTGAGCTGTTTATATTTGTATCCGAAGACTGGGTAAATTATTAAAATAGATAATAGGCCAGGGTAAATACTATAGAAAATTTAGCTTTTATCCACAAAGAAAACTAAGTAAATTAATGAATGACGATGATTTGATTAGTAATCAGATTGACTGCTTTGTGCTAAATATTTTGACAATCTAGTGAAACCAAAATTTAAATTCAATCAGCCCTGATCCAAAAATTTCCATTTTATCTAAATAATGGATTTAAAGTTTTTATTAAATCTTTCCACTTTCAATCAATTTTAAACTAATTAAAAGCTTATGTTTGTTTGGGTATTTAAATTCTGTAAAAATAGCTGCAATATAGTTTAATATCTTTATTATCAAGGTGCACTTTTTAAATAATGTTATCGACACTTATTAACGCTATGGTATAGCCAAATCAAATAAAGAGAAAGATTTTTAGTAGATATTTATGACTAGCTAATAGTGATAGTTAAATTTATTATGCTTTAAAAGCTAATAAAACTAATAATAACACATTGTATAAAAGTTGTGGAAGTGATGGCCTAAAGAGAAAATCCGCTATTTCTAATATGGAATAATACAGGTTAAATGCATACTATTCTGATAATATTATATTAATTATTATCAAATATACTTTATTAGTTGGTTTTAAACCATATTATTATTAAAGTGATTATATATTTATACTTAATTAAATTCAACTTAGCTATTAAATTTTTATATAATCTTACTATTATAATAAACATCTACTATTCTTAGTAGTTAATATAAGCTAAAAATGCTTCCAAATATTATAAATTATATTAAAATAAACTAAATATAGTTTATTACGTTATATAAAAGAAACTTTATTTCAATTTAAAAGCTATTAGACATTCTGGTCAAAATAAGATAA
>KQ964499.1:53319-76003 GCA_001566745.1 Conidiobolus coronatus NRRL 28638
TATATTTTTGCATTCTATTATATTAATAACAAATATAGAAACGTTTTAATAGAAAAAAGATGTTTTCATCAAGATTTTAGCCAATGACAAAAACTATTTGTCATTATTAAGTAATTTGTTTTATAAAATGCATACATGTAGTTTACATAGCAACAAAAAAATTCAGAATAGCTACATTTTTCTCTTATTGAAAAGTTGGTGCAATGTGTTTAAAATAATATCACCAAGCTTTCGACTTAAATGACATTTATTAGCTTAGTGAACACTAATTTTTCTACTAATTAATTAAGTCTTCTAGTCAAATTCATTTCAATAACTCGGTTATTAAATTTATTAGCTGAAACAGTTGCAAACTTGAATTAAAAATCATTTTTATTCTAACAAAAAGTCATAAAAACAGATAATAATCAAATCTAAAAAATTTAATATTTAATAAATTATTATTGGATAGTTAGAGTTTTAAACTGAATGATTTATATGTAAAGTTGAATAATTCTGGGCCAGTTAAGTTGACTAATATAGAAATTAGATGGTTGATCCAATTAATAAGCTATGCTACTGGTATTGAACATCTTGAAGTATGTAGAAAATATAATATAAAACATACAATTTAGATAAAAGTATTGATAGTCATATTCTACAAATTCGGTATGCTCAGCTAAATCAACCACAACAACAAATAGAATGAAAATCAGTTCAAATTAATGGTTAATTTAAACTACTCAAATTTGGTGCAAACTAATTTTAAAAATGCTAAATGTTTATATTGTCATATACAATATAGAATAAAAGAATTTAATGAGCATAGTTAGCGTATAGCATTGTTAAGGTTCCAATGTATTTCAAAAAAGATCTTAACGATACCAGAATGACTATTATCTTAGTAATATAGAGATAACGATAGCAACAAAAATAACTGATAAGAGTGAATTATGTAAGTTTAAGAATGAAACTGTTGATTGGCAAATAATTGGAGAATCAAGTCGCAAAGTGATATTTGGTGTTAAATTGTAAGAAATAAGATTCATTTATAGCTATTCTTTCTGATATTTTTAATAAAAGAACTTTAATTATTTATCAGTCGGTTAGTCTTTAGTTATTAGCTTGCGCAATGAATGTGAACAGCAATGGGAATAACCCTATGGTCTTCGAGTCTTATAAAGACGACAATCCACACAGGGGTTTCAGCTCCATCACCGAAAAAATATTTAAACTTAAATCCATAAATCTGCAGCGCACACCTCTTTTTCAAAGCTACATTAGAGTACCAAAGTTCCTGTTATGTATAGGCACAACCGACATATGCAATACTATCATCCAAGGAATACTTGAGTTCAAGCTCACCGAGCCTCTACTCATAAGTAGAATATTCTTCGAGTTTAACGGATACATGAAGGTAAAAGGCAAGCCAACACTCTCCATGGTGTGGAGAGGTAGAAGCACTGGGCCTAACGGGAGAATAAGAAGGGGAGCACCCGAGAATATAGTTCATAACGACCAAGAGCATGCGATGGTTGACCAAGTAGAAGCATTTGAAACCGGAGTACATACAATTCCATTTGAGTTTATTATATGGGGAGAGATCCCTCCAACTTACCACTCTAGGATTGCGTCCATTTTTTACTCCATATCGGTAGAGATTCACTCCGACCAGTTACCAAATAACATTCACAAAATAGTCAAGCCTATGAAACTTATCCGCTCAGTTCTCCAACTTCATCAGCTTAATGAACCCATTAAAGTCCAATTCCATACCTACCAGAGAGAAAATGTCATGTACAAGTTCAAGTTACCCGAGATGATATTCTCTAAAGAGAACCATTTTACAGCGACTCTGGACTTATGGAAAATGAAAAACAGTGCATTTTTCCCAACGCATGCTAGCTTCTCCTTGAAACAAGAAGTTAAAATACTCCAGGATGGAGAAGTCGTGCTAACCAAAACTAATAGCCAGATCCTCCAGACACATAGGATTGTAATATGCCCAGATGACCCGACTAAGGCGACGCTGGGAGTCGCATTGTTTATACCGAAGGGCCTAGACTGGGTGGATTCATCGAATTGTAAAGAAATCAACTCTGTTCACCATGTAATTATCAAATTCCACTTCCATACTTTTAACCAATATCTCTTTGCCTATGAAGTGCCCTTCCAATTCCAAAATCTGCCTAAAACTAAACTTAGCATTGAATTTAATCAACCACCATCATATGTTTTCCCTCCAAAGTATGGGGACGAGTAATAATAAAAAACATCTTTTTATACATATATAATACTTGTACAATTTTGCTAATATTTATGTTTACATTTCAATATAGCTAACTATTTACTCTTATAATACTATCTAACTGATTAAAGAATGTCTCATAATATAGAATATTAATAAATATTAAGCACTCGACGAATATAGTATAAGCTATTACAATACTTAATTAACTATAATAGTTACAAACCAGAAGGTTCTGATTGCAATTAGAACCAATAAAACTACTAATGCAATAAAGTAGAAAACATTATTGCTTATATTTTGATCAGCTTAAGTCTATAGCTAATAATAATATTCTATTAACTGTTTGCTATGATAAGTTAGATTAGATTTATCGTTGAGATATGAATAAGTATATATCAAAATTGCTTAACATCGCTTACTTGGCGCATACTATGTTTATGAAACTCATGTAAGCTTTTATCAACTTATAAATTAGATAATAAATAGGCTTGAATTCCTACTATCCCATAATTATTAAAAAGTTCATGCGAGTATTTAAGCTTGTAATAATTGCAAAATATTTTTTTATTGTAGAATTAATAAGCTATTAATTAATAATAAGTAATAATATTAATAGATATTTTTTGATTTTATATATAATTATTTAAATGGTATATTTAAAAATTATTTTTGAAAAATATATGCAGTTATTAATAAAAAAACTGTAGGCTTCTATTGATAACGAAAATTATTCAATTTCAGATTCTGAATTTGGTCATGAAGAGTACCAAGGTATACACGCTTACAACCATAAAAATATAGCAATATAGTAATTTTATATCTTTAATAGATATGGAAAACTTTTCTGATTGGAACGATTCAGAAAATGAATACTCCAAGGATATGAAATGTTTATTCTGTACCGAACAATATGATAGCTCTAGTGATTTATTCCTTCATTGTAGACAAACTCATAAATTCGATTTTATCGAATTAAAGCTAAAATTGAGTAATATTATCTATTGATTTTATATAACTTGCTCTAATATTATATCTTTTTAGAATTGGATTTCTATCACTCTGTCAGATTATTAAACTATATTAGAAAGAAAGTTGATGAAAATGACTTGGATAGTATTTTCAAGGTTAAATTCACTGGCAAAGAGCCATTATTCACAGACGACGAGTTATTAGTTCCTTATCTCTCTGAAGATCCTCTCTTATATGGTAAATATATAAATTAATATAGAGCTTTATATATTGAATTTTTGTTTTTAGCTTTTGAAGATATATTCGAAGGTGCTATTTCTCAATTTAGCGCTCAATCAGGATATAGCGAAAGATGTAAATTAATAGTCTAATTTAGAAATTAATACTTATTTTCATAATTTAGTATCTACTATCGAGGGCGAAACTTTGATCTATCAATTCAGACAAAATAAAAAGAAGCTCAAGAACACCGAAGCTCAGTTAATTGCTTTGAAGGATCAATTCGAACAATATAAGCTTATGGTCAAGCAATCATTCTACGATCCATTATTGAATGATGGCCAAGGAGGTGCTGATGATGATGTTAAAAGTATTCAACGCCAAGTTAAAGATATGAGGATGGAAGGTGACTACTATTTTGAAAGTTACGCTGGTGTCGATATTCATGAACAAATGATTAAGGTATTTTAATTTACCTTATATTCTATTCTCAATATTAATAATTATATAGGATTCTATTAGAACTGATGGCTACAGAGATTTTATTTTGAAAAACTCTGAATACTTCAAAGATAAGGTATTATTCCTCATTTGTAAACTATAAAAATCGTCTAATAATTATGTTTTAGATTGTTTTAGACGTTGGCTGTGGTACTGGTATTCTTTCCATGTTTGCTGCTCAAGCTGGAGCCAAACATGTATACTCAGTAGATAACTCTGATATTATCGAAAAAGCCAAGCTTAATATTAAAGAAAACAATTTTGAAGATAAAATCACCCTTGTTAGAGGAAAAATCGAAGAAATTCAACTTCCTGTTCCTCAAGTTGATATTATTATCTCTGAATGGATGGGCTACTTCCTTTTATTTGAATCTATGTTAGATTCAGTACTTGTTGCTAAGAAAAAATACCTCAAACCTGATGGTTTATTGGCTCCTAACTATTGCCAAATGATGTTAGCCGGTTTTATGGACGATCAACTCATGAAAGGCAAATTCGGGTTCTGGGATGATGTATACGGTTTCAAAATGACTTCAATGAAATCTATGAGCTATGATGAAGCCTATATTGATGTTCTTGATAAGAGCACTGTTATTACTAATTTGTTCAGCATTAAGGTAACTTATATTATTTCTACTTCTATAGAATACTAACTTTTTATAGGATTTGGATTTAATGAACATCGATGTCTCAGAGCTCGAATTTACTTCTGAATTCCAGTTATTAATCACAAAATCTGGAGCTTTACACGGGTTATTCGGATACTTTGATACTTTGTTCACTACAAACAAAGAGGAAGAACTTGACTGGATTTTGGCCTCAGATACTGGAATTGCACCTATTGACCCTGAAACTGGTGCTGTAAACTATGAAACTGTCAACGAAATGGTCATTGAAGGACAAGATCAACCTATTGCTTTCAGCACAGGTCCATTCAGTAAAGCTACCCACTGGAAACAAACCTTATTTATCTTCAAGGAATCTTTAAGCGTTGAACAAGGTGATTTCTTAAGAGGAAGTCTTGAGTGTAAAAAACATGCTTTGAACCCTAGAGAATTAGTTATCACAATTAAGGCTGATTTAGTTCACAGTACCTCACAGCAAGTTAAGAGTACAGTAGAACAAAAATTCTTATTAGCTTGATATTGTCTCTATTGAAATTACTATATAATATATCATAGATATTTCTTTATAATAAACACATATACGTTAGAAACTTAATTTAATCCTAAACCTTACAATTTAACTATCATCAGTCTTAATAAATTTTGAATTAATATTAATCCCATAAATTCATACTTGATTAAATCATTATAAATTTTCGCTATGACGAGATTTTTAAAAAATATATATTTATGAGATAGTAATAAAATAATATTTCTTAATAGTAACTATTTCAATTTTATTATTTATATTAATTAACCTTATAAACTTAGTTAGATTATTATAAAATATGGATGACGATTTGTATGATGAATTTGGTAATTATCTTGGAGACGAAGAAATAGACGAAGAAGAAGAGGAAGAAATTCAAGAATTCGCTGAACCTACATTTGATAAACAAGATGATAAAGCTGAGCGCGAAGGTTTGGATAGCGATGTAGATGAAGAGATTGATACTGGTATGCAAATGATGCGAGTACAAGGTAATACTATTTACGCTTTCTTTATCAATGCTAATAATTCTATAGACCACCCAAATAATGAAATTGTTTTGCATGAAGATAAAAAATACTATCCGACTGCTTCTGAGGTTTATGGCGAAGATGTTGAAACCCTTGTACAAGAAGAAGATACTCAACCATTGTCAGAACCTATAGTTAAGCCAATTGTGAACAAAAAATTCCATTCTGTAGAAAAAGACTTGCCTCCCACAGTTTATAGCAAAGATTATTTAGTTAGCTTGACGGAGTATCCCGAGCTTATTAGAAATGTTACAGTAGCCGGGCATCTTCACCATGGAAAGACAACATTTTTAGACATGTTAATGGAAGAAACGCATCCAACTTTAGACTTAACTCAAGAAAACATAAAAAGATTCACTGATTATCATAACCTCGAACGCCAAAGGGGCTGTAGTATAAAATCAAGTCCAATTTCGCTACTTTTACCTGATTTGAAATCTAAGACTCATTTAATTCACTTGATTGATACTCCTGGACATGTTAATTTTATTGATGAAGTTACAGCTAGTTTAAGAGTCTCTGATGGCGTAGTTTTAATCGTTGATGCTATCGAAGGGGTTATGTGCAATACTAAGCATATCATAGAACACGCTATCTCGTTAAATATGCCTATAGTATTGGTAATTAACAAAGTAGATCGTCTGATATTAGAGCTTAAGCTGCCACCTACTGATGCTTATTTCAAATTACGTCATACTATAGAAGAGATAAATTCTATCATTGCCAACTGTTCAACTGGTAATAATGATCTCAGAATATCACCTGAATTAGGTAATGTATGTTTCTGTAGCAGTCAATTTGGATGGTCTTTCACTTTACTATCTTTTGCTCAAATGTATTCTCAGCAATTTGGAGGAATTGACCCCAAAGAATTCAGTCTTAGGTTATGGGGAGATATTGTGTTCGACTCTGAATCACGCAAATTTAAGAGAAAGAAAAAGGATGATCGTCAAACAAGATCATTTGTCAAGTTCATTTTAGAACCATTATATAAACTATTTACCCAGACCATTGGCGAATCTTCAGAAGATTTGAACAAAACGCTCACATCTCTCGGAATTCACTTGGCTCCTAAACAATTTACTTATAATATTAAAGATTTATTGAAAATTGTATTGCAATCATTCTTTGGAGGGATTTCTAGTGGGCTTGTTGAAATGATCAAACAACACGTTCCTTCACCACTTGATAACGCTTTTTCCAAAACATCCTCAACTTATACCGGACCTATGAATTCCTTAGCTGCAAAGTCAATGACTAAATTAGATCCTAATGGACCATTGATGATTAACATTTCCAAGTTATATCCTTCACTCGATGGTACTAAATTTGATGCTTTTGGCAGAATTATGAGTGGTACTATTAAAAATGGTATGAGAGTAAAGGTTTTAGGCGAAGGATACTCAATTGAAGATGAAGAAGATATGATTATTCAAACTGTTGAAAAAGTATCTATCCATGTCTCTAGATATTCTATTGAAGTTCCCCAACTTGGCCCAGGTAATTTAGTCTTATTAAGTGGAGTAGATACTTCTATAGTCAAGACAGCTACCATTGTCAGCACAGAGTCTTATGGCGAAGATCAATACATTTTCTCTCCACTTAAATTTACTACTAGACCTGTTCTCAAAATTGCTGTTGAGCCTATCAACCCTGCAGAACTTCCAAAGATGCTTGATGGTTTAAGAAAAATTCAAAAGAGTTACCCAATATGTCAAACTAGAGTTGAAGAATCTGGTGAACATGTTATTCTTGGAACTGGCGAGCTTTATTTAGACTCGATTATGCATGATCTTCGTAAAATGTATGCCGAAATTGACATAAAAATAGCAGATCCAGTTGTAAGTTTCTGTGAAACAGTTATAGAGACTTCCTCATTCAAGTGCTTTGCTGAGACTCCAAATAAGAAAAACAAGTTAACTATGATTGCTGAGCCTCTTGATAAAGGTTTAAGTCAAGACATTGAAAATGGTAAAGTAAACTTGTCTTTGCCAGCTAAGGAAATTGCTAGCTATATGGAGAAGAACTACGAATGGGACATTTTATCATCAAGATCTATTTGGGCCTTTGGACCTGATAGCCAAGGCCCTAATTTGTTAATGGAGTATACAGTACATAACTCTGAAGAAAAGAAGCTTCTCAGATCTGTTAAGGAATACGTTAAACAAGGTTTCCAATGGGGTACTCGAGAAGGGCCACTTTGTGATGAATTAGTTAGAAATGTCAAGTTTAAGATTTTAGATTCTGTATTAGCCCCTGAAGCAATTTATAGAGCAGGAGGTCAAATTATTCCCACTACTAGAAGAGTCTGTTATTCCGCTTTCTTAACTGCTTCTCCTAGATTAATGGAACCAATATACTCAGTAGAAATTCAATCTCCTGCAGATTGTGTTTCTATAATTTTCGATTTGTTAGCCCGCCGTAGAGGACACGTTTTACAAGAAATTCCCAAATCTGGCTCCCCCCTCTATACTGTTCAAGCCCTACTTCCAGTTATGGACTCAGTTGGATTTGAAACTGATCTTAGAACACATACACAAGGCCAAGCATTCTGTTTGCTATCATTTGATCATTGGCAGGTAAGAATTTATGCTTAATATTTATATTAATAGTTTTTATTAAACACGTTATTTAGTTGGTACCAGGAGATCCTCTTGACCAATCCATTGTCTTGAAACCTCTTGAGCCAAGTCCTCCTCAGCACTTGGCAAGAGATTTCTTATTAAAAACAAGACGCAGAAAGGTAATTAAGTATATTTATTTTAAATTCATTAATTAACAGCAATTTAGGGATTAAGTGAAGATGTTACTATTACCAAATACTTTGATGACCCAGAGATGGCCGATTTATTAAATAATCTTTAAATAAAAAATATCATTATTAAGATTAACTCACAGCTGAATAAAATTTAATCTACTTGCTTAATTTAGTTTCAGTTGACATTTCAGTTACTCTGTTCAACAAAACCGAGTAAATTAATTGCATCAAAGAGTAAATAACTCTGTCTAAGATTAAATATATCAATCCTAACATTGCCACAATTACAATAACTTGTTCACAATTTAATAAAATGACAATGTAATCAAAATATATGCTATTTTGCAAATATTATAAAAAAGCAAATAAATTACGCCATATAATATTTATTAGTAAAACTTTAACAACTTTAACTGTTTTTAATTTAAGCCATTTGAATTGCTTTTCAGTTCTCTAAAACCATTTATTCTATTATAAAATAGTATATCTACTTAATGCTGAATATTTTGGCTAGAATTTGTAAAAATTTAAGATTAATATCTCTAATACTTATATTCGTTTTATTAAGATAATTTATTTTAAATACTTAAAGATAATTTTACTAGCTTAGCCCAAGCTTATATATAATATTATTGTATTTTAATTTTAAAACTGAACTATATTATAGTCATAAATATATTAGCATGGTTTACTATAAATAAACTTGTTTTAGCTAATATTATATAATTTTAAATATAAATTTGTATCTTTTGACATATTTTAGGAATATCTTATAGTTCTTATCATAAATAAGGTTAACTTGAGGTGTAATACTTTAATAAGCTGAATATGTAGGATTTTAGCTAATATAATGGAATTTTGTTCAAAATCTTTTATTAGGAAAAATCTAGAATATCATTTAATATTATACCACAAGTATATTAATGAGGATTGGAATTAGATAAATCTATAATATATATTAAAACAAGATTATATACTCCCTTTTTAAATACATTCTAAAAACACAAATGTTTCGCTTAATTAAAGTTGAAATATTGTACCCCTGTTAATATAAAATTTGAATCAAGTTAACTGGAATTGCACATATTGATCATTATTGCTAGTTAAATTCATTGACAGATTTGCGCAATAAACAAGCAAAGTCTGAAGTTATGAAGGGCAGTTTTTACTTTTTACAAAATATGAACAAAACCGAATTTGAAGTTGAAAGCGTTTTAGACAAAAAAATTCACAAGGTATGCAAAAATCATCAAATAAACACTTTTTTATATTAAGCTTTGTTTAGAATAGAGTATATTATTTGGTCAAATGGATAAATTATTCTAAACCTAGTTGGGTTCGAAATGACCAGCTGTATGCTTAAAATGCCTATATTTATTTGCTAACGCTTAATGCTGCTTTTAGGAACTGTTATAATTTAGTCAGAGCATTTGAATATGGAGAAGATTCGAATACTGATCCTACAGAAACAAGCGAGGATGAATATAATAATGAAATAGAAATATATTCTATTAAGATATTAGATGGAAAATATAATGTCATTTTCAAAAGGTATATAATTAAATATATTAGGATTATTTTTAATGATATCAAAGAAATGAAGAATTGATAAAGTTATTATTAAATGAATTTAAGGCTAAATATCCTAAACAGGTATATCAATAACAAGTGTTTATAGTAATACAAACATATTAATAGTGCTGAATAGCTATGCTATTTTTTATTAGAGCTATGCGAGTTCACTCCATTTATCAACTAGTATCTCATTATTAAGATTTTAATAACTGCATTTAAGCGTGTTACGGAATAAATAGCAAATTAAATATATTAACTAGGCTACAGTTTAATTTAATAAGATTCATGTTTATATAAGCCAATAATGAATAGCTATCTAGAATAAAACAAAAACATTGAAATTATAGTGTAATTGAATCAATTTTAACGATTATATTAACTACAAGAGTACCATATATTATAATAAAAGTGTTAAATAAAACTTCATTTAATTAATTATTTAGTAAAATTGTTTCAAAGCTTTAAGAGTCTGTGATAATCTGAGTAGAAGCAGGTAATGGTGTGATTAATGAGTGTAAATAATTAAAATAACTGGATTACGTAAGTTAAATAAAATTTTATGCTTAAACGAGGGATGAAAAAGGTATAGGATAGAGGTAAAACAAAATTTACAATTAATTTTTTGGCGAAGGAGTAGATGAGTAATCATTCAAGTCCTTCATATTCTAAAATGGGCGCTCCAATCTCAGATATTTCGGGAATCATACACTTGAGGTCAAAACATTTGCTAAGTACAATTTTGAATACTTTTTGAACGTTGATTGAATGAGAAGTAGAACAGAAAATAAGGGGTGCTTGCATTGCTTTGGCGAATTTCCTAGCCTAAAATAATAAGTTAAATTTAAGAAGAAAGCATCTAGCTTGGATAAGTACTTGTTTAGTAATTTCTTCTTGCTCATCTCTAGCAAAATTAGCAAAATAATCGTATTTGGTACCAACTAAAAATGGAATTGCTGTCTATAAATGATATTAATAAAAAAGGGAAAATTTAACCAAGTAAATATACCTTATTAAAGCCTCTGGCTTGTCTATACCATTCTTTAATACTATTAAGAGTAGATTTACGGGAGAGATCAAACATGAATAAAATTGCAACTGCATCATTACAAACTAACGGTAGCATATTAACAAATTCTCTTTGACCTATAGCAAAATGTTAGAGATCGTGGATTCCAAAGTAAAATAAAAGTCTTAGATTACCCCCAAGATCCCATATTGAGAAAGTGATCTCTGTGTTTCGAATAGAAATAGTTTTTTCCATAAAATTTACACCTTAAAATAAAACAGAAAACATTAATATATGTTATGTAAAATAAACATTATTTTAAATTTGTATTGATCGAGAGAATCTAAAATCCAAATCTGTTTTGAAAAAGTAAAAATGCTAGTATAGCTCTATAACAATCAAAAAATTGAATAAATCCGCTTACCCAAAGTTTGAATATAGTCCTCATCAAAAGATCCTTCAACGTATTTGACCATTAAACTAGTTTTCCCAATCTGGGAATCGCCAACCATACCAACTTTAATTACTACACTATAATTTTGAATTGAAGCAATGAGTAAACAAAGAATATAGCAACACCAATAGCAAGTACCTATTTTTTGAAGCGTCATCAGTGGGTGCATTCATTATATATATGATTCAAATGTATTAAGTTGATATTTATATTAACTAGTGAGGATGATTCTTCTAAAATAGAATAGTATATGAAAGGTAAAATATATTAAATCCTTCTGGAGTATAATAAGCTTAATAAAGATGAATTAAATTGAGCTGATTCAAATTAATGTAAAAGAATTGGGACGTTTGAAATGAGTCAGAAGAAATTTTCATTTAATATTTGACATTTTTATGTACCACTGCACATTTTAATTAGCACCTAAATGCTATTATTCTCTTCATTCAATAAATTGGCCTTCTTTCTCCTGATTGGCCAAACTCTTTCCAATCCATTCAATCTATTGGCCCATTATGGTCTTTCAAACAGGTTACTATTATTAATGTTATCATTCATCTTTTACACTCAAAACAAATAAACAAATAAGATAATATTTATGTAGAATCCAAACACATAGCTAATTGCTATTAATTAGCACTATTATGAATTAAATCACTTAAAAATGGCTAATACGAAGTATATGGGAGTTTATTAAAATGTTAAATCACCAATATCTATATTTTCATAAAATTTATCATATTAAAATTTGAGCATTGTTAGAATATAATGTTAGATAAAAGATTAGCCAAGTGTTTTATAAACTAAATCTATATAGAATAGCATCAAAGCACAGTTATTGTTGAATCTTTCATATGCATATATTTAAAAGCAAACTTCCATTATATTTAAAAAAATCACTATATACTATATCATAATATATTTACTATTAAAAATTTTAATTAAATTTCAAATTTGGAAATTCAATTTACTTTATTTTGTCATCATCTGATTTATACAGTTTATACAAAAAGTACATCATAAAAACAGCCATAGAATACCAAAAATAAACTTTTTTTTTCGATATTACAGTTATTATTAACAAATTTAATAAGCAGTTTAAAGTTCTCATAGGCATTTTATATAGCGGTTTGCGATATAGCCACCAGTAATACAATGTCCGGATATGCGGTCAAAATACAGATAAAAAGCCATTTTTCCCATTTGGATTTAAACCTTAAAAACGAATTTTTATTGGCTATAAATCTTTGTAAACCTAGAAAATTCTTTAAAACTTATATTTGTGTTATTATGTAAGTGGACTTAAAACTTTACTTATTTGCTATTATAAATAGCTTTAAAAAATCCCGCTATTAAAATTTGTATGTTAAATTATACACCCAAAAAGTCTTATTGATGCTTAGTTTCAGTCATTATAAAATTTTTGAGGTAGAATAATTATTAAAAGTAAAATCCATCATAGTAATATTGAGAATAAAAATGGCTATATAAAGGCTAACAATTATCTATAAAAAGAGATGCCGCCACTGTGGATTGAACACAGGACCTTCAGAACTTCAGTCTGACGCTCTCCCAACTGAGCTATAGCGGCACAATAATCTAGAATAACTGTAAAGTATTGGTATTTTAGATTAAAATATATATCCTATATATTTAAAAATGTTCATTTGGCTATTTGATTGTTTTTACGTTTATATATTCTATTAACTTTTTAAATATTTTTATTACATCACACAAGTTAATATTTTTATATTATTCCGCATAAAACTTTCTTTAATAAATGCTATACAGCTGCTTTATATTCTTAATATTACATGTCTAATTTTATGACTATTAAATTGAACTTGATGTTTTTAATTAATTTAAATCTTAGTAAAAATACGTTTAAATAAGAAGTATTTATAAAGCTGTCAAAATTTATTAAAAGTTAATAGTTTATATAAGGTGTAATAAGAAATGAAAACTTTGGATTATAAAAATATAATATTAGTTATTTTAACCATTTACTAAATGCCTAATGTTGATTATAGAGTAAAAATTTAGATTAAAAAATTATATCTCCAAATAATAGTATGTAAAAAATAAAAATATTAAATATATGTGATATTTATAGTTCTAGATGCTAATAATAAATCGAAAATTTCTTGCTCTATAAATGAGATATTATTGACTAAAAACAACCTCAAGAGCTAGGTAATAATAGAGTAAGGGACTAGTTTAAGAACGGCGCCAGTTGCCTTCAGCTTCACTAGGCTTAGCAGGTCTGGGCTCTCTAGGCTCTCTAGGTTCTCTAGGTTCTCTGGGAGCACGAGGAGTGAATTCTCTGCGTTCTCCATCTTCACGCTTGGATTCTATTTTAACCAACGTTAGTAAATAAGAAATAATTATACAAATTAGCATTACCAAAATCCTTTGAGCGCCAAGAATCCTTGAAAGCGGAAGTAGTACGAGGAGCACCTAAAACTAATAAATAAACTGATAGCTATATATGTTATGAATAATTACCGCTATCGGGACGTCTCCAAGTATTGGCTTCGTCAGCAACACTAGCAGGCTTGGGAGCAGAAGCGTAGCGTCCAGAGTTTTGACGCTCTGAAGGAGGTTCTCTGCGTTCAAATCCACCAGTGGGGCGACCACTAGGAGCACGAGGACCACCTGTGCGCCATGTATCGGCAGATTCAAAAGCCTTAGGCTCTTCTCTAGGACGAGCAGGTCCATCGCGTCTCCAAACACCGGAGGTCTTATCTTCACGTTGAGGACGTTCTAAATCAATGTTAGTTTATGAATTTTATATGGCTAAGTATACATACGTTCAGCAACATCTACACTAACAGGGCGACCCTCTAATTGCTAAAATTACGAAATTAGTAGAGAGTATTAATGAAAGATATATGTATTACAGTTCCGTGTAAATCAAGAGCAGCTTTTAAAGATTCAACGTCAGCAAATTCAACATAAGCGAAACCTTTAGAACGGTTATCCATTCCCTTGACTAAGCGAACGTTGGCAACCTAAATGTGCACATTAATTGGTTAGTTGCTAATGTATGAATATTTATAAAATTTCTCTTACCTTTTGGCTGGAGAAGAATTGTTCAATTTGAGGCTCAGTAACTGAGAATGAGAGATTTCCGAAGAAAGCAGTGAAAGGGGGATTGGTGGGAAGCTCAATGTCAGTGTTACGAGGTCTGACAGTAGGTTCAGAGCGAGAGAAGCCAGAATCACGGGGAGCACGACTTTGTTCTAAAACATACTATTAACATTAAATCGAAAAATTGAATATATTAAACATACCAGAAACAGCGGCGGCAGCAGCTAAATTATTCAAAAACAGCAGAATGTTAGTTTATATAATAATAATATAGCATTGAATATACTTACGAGCAGTGGGTAAATCAGCCATTTCATCAGCCCAAGAACCAGTGTCTACAAATAATTAGACGTTGAAAAAATTACAAATTGTTAAATATTTACTCTGGTCAGACAAGAAGTCTGATAAAGCCATCTTGACTCCCTTCTTATTTTCTAAATTACATTGTTTAGTCTCAGCTTATATAATATTAAATTATTTATATTTAATAAAAATAATATATTTTTGAGCAAAAACTTTATTATTTTATCTTTAATAAATCAACACTTTTACTTACTCTTGCTCATAATTGGTATTAAAGATATTAAGTGAAACTAAATAAGTCAAGTTAGTCATAATTCATAAAGTTAACATTATATTTTAAGCTATTTAAATCTGATCACAAATAATTTAATGCTAATTATTTTCATTTTATTATATATATTTAAAATTAATTTATAGATCTTTAGCATTTTTTAAACTATTATTCAAGTTCATCATATTAAATTCAAGCAAATTTTAACTCACCCTCTTTTAGGGGCAAATAATCACGGAATATCAATATTTGAGTACTAGTGTAAGCTCAAGGAAAGAAAAAGTATCTGTAAAATTACATCTTTTATAACAATTCTCATTCGATAATTTACATCATTAATCTAAATCCCATAAATGAATTTGCTATGGTTTAAATTATATAAATTATTTATTCGGTGAATTTAGCTTTTATTAGCAAGGATAGCATGAATAAACACGTTTTATTGTCTATATTATTTATTTTTTGAGTATATAATGTAGAAAATATTCAGTATTTTTTTAAAATTATCCGTTAAGTCTTAATTGATAAACGCGCTATAATATCAGATAATTAAAAGTATATATATGCAATATATGATATATAGTTAAATAATATTATAGTTAAACTATTTTACAAAGTAGTAGTTTATTACTAATTCTTAACTAAACTACTATTTGCTTTAAATGAACTCAAATGCTTATAGTTCTAACTGCATCAAACATTGATCTTTCTATTGAAGTATGTATTTGATAGCTAATTTATAAAATATTCTTGACATAGTATCATCCTAAACTTTTTAATATTTTATATATTATTTAATGACACTTGTTTTCAAGCTATTATAATAATACTTTTCAGCCTTTTTAAATACAATTCTTAAATATCTAGCAAATACTGTTTTCACCACTATTCTAGGCACTATAACATCAATTTTAGAGATATCGGGTTATCAGATTATCTTATACATGTCAGCATTAACTAGTTATATAAATATAATGCTATTTTTTTTCAAATATTTACACAATCAGTTATCAAAGATCATATAAATCTCAACATATGAAATAACAAATTTGATAAAAATAAAAATCATTTATTATTCCGGATTTGAATATGCACTAAATTTAGAATTATGCACTTAGCATTAGCTCAATCTTGGAGTCATTAGTTTTGAGTTATGGGATTGGATGTTTTAATCACGCGAATGGCACAAAAATCTAGAAAATTCCAAATTCGTTTTGAAAAACCTTAGATTTTAAACTAGAAAGTTAACAAAAGACTTGCAATAAAGAGAAATTATATATCAAGATTGAATACTTGATAAGGAGTCTATATTAAATACTTATAGATAATAAAATTTAAAATATTAAGAGTTAAGTTAATACAGAATAAATATATAGTTTACTGAATATAATAAATTAGAGCTTAATATGCTCTCTAAGGAATATCATTATTATTGTTATTGTACTTTTTTAGTATTTAATGTTTAAAATAAATTTAGTGGAGTCATTATTATATTCCAATAATGATATTATAATATATATAACAATTAAGTCAATTGACGAGTCTTAATTATATCCAATACGCTTCTAGAAAACTAAACCCTTATTGAGGAGCGGGGGCAGCCATTGATGGAGGGGGTTGAGCCATCATTTTACCAGCGAGAATGCTTACACCTTCAATAAGACCCAAAATAACACCACCGAAAGTTGCTGATACTAAGCAATTTGTAAGACCAGCTCTGCAAGCTAAAGCACCACCAGTTAAGAAACCTGAGGCGATTGAATTCCAAGGATCTTGCTTTCCACGGATTTCCATTAAGGCACAGTCGAAGGTAGAGAACAAACCACCCCATACGGCGAAGTTACCACCTAAAACGGGGGCTCTGGATTTGACAGCTGAAATAGCGCCGTTGAAACGGTAGCCAGATGGAGAGTTTTTAGCTCCCTTGGCAAAATGCCAAACACCACCACCAATGGAACCAATAGCGAAACCACTACCAAAATCGGAAACGATAACCCAAGGGCAAGGATGTCTAGTAGGATCTGCGTGTCTACCCATTTTTTATTATTTTTTATTATTATTATTTAAATATTTTTTAAATTTAACAAGCTGAGCCCAAGCAGTTTATCATTTAGTATTTGGAATTAATTTGAGAGCGAATTATGGGATAATGCTCAATGGAACTATAATTCGGTTCAACAATTGGATTAATGTTGTACACACTGCAACAAATGATATTATTCAACCTCCCCTAATTAAGAGTTTATTGTAACCACCACCCCTTTATTAATCTTATACTAGTGCTGCCCTTAGTGTTGTAAATTTTATTAACACCTATTGCAATTAAGTGCTCAATTTTGAATTTTAATTCTGTGTGAGACTCTAATCAAGTTGGTGAAATTTTGTTCAACCTTTTTAATAGACTAAACCTAAGATATTTCTGATTATTTCATAAAAAATAATAATCTGTCATTATTTTTACCAAAATTAATAATAAATATAATATTAATAAATTATATTCTTTAAATAAGAGTTGTAAACACTAATAGCTTATATCGATTTTAAAATTTCTAATCAGTTCAGCAAAATTTTAGCAAATTAGTTGTATTCCACATATTCATCTCCTCATAGCTTATATACAATAAAGAATTAATTAAATCGAAAAGATAATATAACTAAGTTTTTAATATCATTCTTGTCAAAACAATATCAAAAATTGAGCAATTATGACAGGTGTTTGACTGAGACTAATTCTTTACTCTAGTTAGTAATACATTATAAATAGGTTGTATGATGCACCTGAATCAGTTTTGAATTAGTAGAAGGAAATAAAAGCTGATGTGATCGGCTTATCCGATTAACAATAATAATACATTTCCCTTAAATAAAATTTATACAGTCTAACTTCAATAGCTTTAACTAATTATCCATATATTATATCTTATTGATGAAGAGATATACATCATACATGTTTTTAAAGCATGTAATGAAGTATATGTCTATAAAAATTCAGTCTTAAGATCGGGCTTTCTTCAACTAAATATCATAAATATTTGAATAATAGCCAAAAATGCAGCTAAACCATGTATAATAGTAGAAAATTAATAAATATTAATAAAAAGCCGAGAATAAAATGAATAACAGCAATACAAGTTATTTATTTAAATACGTTTTTTGCCATTTTGCCTTATTTAGCTAGAAATTGTAATAGTGGAAAAATATTTTTACTGTTAATATTGAATTATAGTATTCTTATACCAGAATATATATCTAGTATAGATGATATCCATAGTATAGTTAGTACACGTTACATTAGAATTATTTGTTTATTTAAGGTTTTATTATTCAGTCATAATTTTTAGTACAGAATTTGTTCAATTATTGGTTAATTAAATTAATGCTCATAAATTGAATTTTAGTTTTCCCAAATGAAATTTAGTTATCTAAAGGGTCTTCATGTAAAGAACTCCAAATTTATAAATAAAAGAGAGCAGAGTTAATAGATAAAAGTACAGTGATTAATTATCTAGGCTTTTTGAGAGCTTACTAATTACACAAAGGACCAAGTCCAGCTGAACCAGCTTATATAAGCTAGTAAAATTAACATACACGTTAAAGGACCCTCTAAAAACACCCCTTTCGGCAAGTATGGAAAGTTTAGAATCCAGCAAATTGCTACACCCATCCAGCCAAGGGCTATAGTTGCACTAACATTTTCTTGAATATTTGTTAAGTTTCCGTTTGGGAAATAGTAGTTGGTAAGGAGTAGGTTGGAAAGCTTAGTATCACAAAGGATAAAGCCAAAGCTGAATGAAATAAGAGAAATAAGAAGATGAAATGTGTGAGTGAAACTGAGTTGGTCAACTTTGGCATACTCTATATGATCTACGCTTTTTATTTGATAGATAAGGGCCGAATATATTAAATAAAATGCAATAGAAATAAGGCTCTGGAACTGTCTATTACTCTGTTCCCAAGTTGTATACCACTCCTGAGTCTTTAAAAATTGCGATATGGGGTGGTAGTCAGTTATAATTAAATTGTCATCTCTGTCTAGTATTATATTCTCCATTATAAATGCTATTTTTAATAACTGTTAATGAAATTAGAGTTTCAACTTGGATTTATATGACATCCTAAATCATAAATTTAATGAATGGGACAAATTTGAAATCATTATGAAATCACACAACTTTTTATCATATACTTCAAGCTATGACCATGTTTGTAAAAGTAGTTAATTACACTTCAAAACGGTCTATTCAACTCTTTCGTATGGCGCTTAGTAAGGAATATTTAAAATAAATTCATACTATGAAAAATTTTAAAATAGCTATATAGATATATATGCTGCTTTTAAGGTGACTGTTTTAAATTAGAAGTTTTATTAGAAATGAGAAAGGATTAAAATTAGTATTTCAGAAATAATTAGTATTTAGTGTCATAAATTACTAAGAATAAAACAACACAGTATCCAGTAAGGGTGGCAATAGCTGTTATTAGGACAAATGTTCCGGAAGTCATAAAAACATCAGGGTTGGGGTTTTTTGGATTTGGATTAACTGCTCGTCTTCGGAAATAGTCAACGATTAGCAGAACAACTCCAAGGCAGATAAATACAATAGATAGGTTAAGGAATTTGTGTTTGAATAGTCTAATTAGTGCTAAACTAGCTCCTATTAAACCGATAGAAGTTCTCCAATAAGCACCATCAAGGGTCCTTTCCCTAGCTAAATTTACAAAGTTAATTTTTCTTTCTTTTTTAGTTCAATAAAAGAATAGTATACCTCTTATATCTAGCAGTTCATTATCTCTGTAATTCATCTCTAAAAAAATTAAAATAACACCACTTCCCCAACATGCAAACTGAATATATGAAGATCAAGATAATTATGGGATATGCTCCAAGCATAAAGAAGAGTTTATTAATAGATTGAAATTTTAAATAGAAAAACTATTAGTGGGTAATTTGGCCATTAAAGGAGTGATCCTTGCCGTTAGCTTTAAAGTTCAAAATATATTTGTATCTGGGATTAGTTGCCTAAATAATATTAAATTAACACATATAAAAGAAATTGACTTCAAAGCTTACTTGTGAAGAATATTGTAACTCTACAGGAAGAGTAGCTTGTCCGACTTGGGGTAATAAGAAGTTAGAGCTAAAGCTTGACATTGAAACTTGTACGCTCTAAAAAATTGATGAATACTAAAATTAAAGTTAATTGAATAATACTACCTTAGGAACGGCTACTTTAAAGTCTAAATCTTCAATCTTGAACTTGCTCTGGTTTTGGAATACGAATTGTAAATAAGCACGATCAGAATCTATGAAAACTTGACAGGTAACTTGAATTAGTTCATTACTTAGAATTTGAGCTAAAAGGGGGGATTAACGTCATATTCTAGATAATGAAATGGTTAACATTTTACCTGAGGATGAAGAAGCTAGATGGTTTTAAAAAATATTGGTTAGTGATTATATAAAAGTGTAAAATGGTAAAATACTTGTAGATAATGACGCTGGTGCGGATGTATCCATAGAAGTATTTGGAGAGATGTCAAAGTTGGAGTTATTTCCGCTTAATAAATCTCCTGAAATTATGGTTAGAGTTGATAATTAGATTTTGATGAATAAATTTACCAAATCCTGAGAATTGAGAATTTGGAACTCCTAAGCCAGAAGTTGGCGATACTATTAAAGTTATTAATAATAATAATTTGCAGATTTTGTTATAAATTTACTTCTTTGTGGGACGGGGGAGTTTGACGTTGAGCCCAATTGAATAGGCTCTAAACTTATGTTTAATACTATATATAAAAATGAATTTTTATCTTACTAAATCCAGGCAACAAATTGTCCTAAAAGATAATTAATATTAATAATTGTTTAACCTGGTTGTTATAAAATTTACCTCAAAAGTTAATCCTTCAAGAGAGTCAAGTAAGTTGTCTACAGACGAATTAGCTATTAATTTGATAAAATATGGGTAGTTTTCATTACCACTAGATTGACTAGTTTGAGGCTTGGAATCAAATCCCAAATCTAAATCAATCAATGATGCTTCAGACTTAGACTTGATGCCAGATTGTTTCTTTGATTGAGTACTTCTAAAATGTTTAAGTTATCAGTTCTACAGCGGTGTATATAGCTTTACCTTTCCCCTGCAGCTGGTTTATTTTGGAAAGTGATAGCATCTTCGCTGAATATTCCTTGACGAGCATTTTGATATTGAATTTCTAACTGATTAATAGAATCGTTTAAGGTTAAAAGTCTCTCTATTTCCAAGTCAGGATATTGTAATGGTGATTAGTATTAAGTTACCTTGAAGTGACTCATCTTCGTCATCTTCAATTAACTTTCTGATCTTGCTTTGAGCAGAAATACACTCATTATACATATTCTAAATTAAACTATGGTTTAATATATATATTATACTATCAATAAAAGTTTGCTACTTGAATTGATCTATCAAAAACAACACCAGGAACTAGAAGGCTGCTTAGCTGTTCAATTCTCTTTTCAATCCTATTTAATTGACGTGCGACTTGTGTTTGATAATCTGGTTTAGCTTTTTGGTCCTGTTAATTTAGATGGTTAGTAGCTTTGAAGGTAAGTTATATTTGATAGGCTTACATATCCAGTGATTACTTTCATTAGTTCATTAGCTTTGATCAAATCTGCGGGTGTTCCTCTTCTTATGAGTTCTTGGAGTTTCTAATATAAACAATCAATACTGTGATTTAATTTTTTTAAAATAACTATTACAGCTTGGAGAGCTTCTTTGTCGGCTTCTTCTAGTTCATCAGCTGTACTGAGCGTCTAACCATTGATAAAAATATTAAATTTGAAATTTATCTAGGAATAAGTTAATCACCTGTTTGTTCATTAAGGTTGAAAGTCTTTCAGGTTTTACTGTTGGGAAGCGATAACCTAGGTTGGTTGGTTAGCATTTTAATGATTTTAATGGTAAATAGAGTACCCTTGAAAGATAAAATATTGTGCAATTCTTCAATTTTGCCAAAATCTTGTCTATACCTGGGCTGGTTGCAAAGAGCAAGCTTCCACTCGTTGATAAATTCTAAAATTTTTATTTGAACAGCGTTTGGAAAGGGCTAAATTATTTTTTTAATATTGATGATATTTCCTGCATTATATATATAGCTTACAGGAGGCTGTTCAGGGAATTTTTTGACCAATTCATTTAAGAAATCTTTTCTTGAAATTTGCAAATGAAAAGCGTAACCACAATTTCTAATTAATGTATCTAATAACTAAGTAAAAAAATTAGATGAATAAGCGTAATTATGAAAAAGGATTATTTACTGTCAAAGCTAAAATTGCAACTTTCTGGTCTCTATTATTAATAAAATGAACTACTAGCTCTGAAACTTCAAAAGGACTAAAAATAATTATAATAAAATTAATAATAATATAATTTAAAGCTGGATTTGCTTACATATTCTGCTTCTTTTGATTTACATATTCGCAAATATCCAAATTTAAAGCTAGATCTGGCTCGTGAAGACGTGGATCGCAAGCTCTCTCTAAAAATAAAGTTAATTTTTATTCTTCAGTAGTAGAATACTTGAGTTTACCAATCATCATTGATAATCTGTCATCACTTGGTAAGTATCGAGGTATGG
>KQ964499.1:86212-98110 GCA_001566745.1 Conidiobolus coronatus NRRL 28638
CTAAGCTTTTATATGGTATGAATAAATATCTACTCTACTAGTATTGATAATAATATTATTAAATTTTGTTATAATCAGTAGTAATAAATTATACTAAGATATTTTAATTATGATACTTATAATAATCATATATTTAAATATATTCTAAAAATCAATTACATATTATTTACTATACTTGATATATAGGGTTATTATATAAAATACATTTCTATGACATTTTAATTCATTCTTGAACCATATAGCATATAAAGAATTTTAAGTTTTATAGCGAAGATAACTATAAGATCTAGAGTTGGCTTTAGTCTTACTAATTTGAAAATTTAGCTAGAGCTGAGTAGTAAACTTTAAATATATTTATATTAACTTCCAATTAACACGTATTCATTATAATCTGTATCTAATTTGCTACGATATTCAATTCTGGCATACAATCGACGATTTAAATTAATTAAAAATTTTGTTGAAACTCAGAATAAATAAAGTTCGCTAAATTGTTAAAATTTTGCCAATATTGAAAATTAGCCAAAATATGAGGCAAAAAATATACTATGGCAATGATTAATATTGTTTATTGTTAGAAGTTGTGGAGCCTGTAAATAGCCAAGAGGATTTTATGCAAACAAAGATCCAAGGTACTTAATGAAAGCTATCGTTTTTATGTCATCAATAGCTTTATATATCATTTTAAGCAGTTCAGACTTAATTATCTTATACTTTTACAAATTGAATATTAAGCAAATGATGCTTATTATAGAAATTTCTTTTGTTTTATTTTGAAAGTTTTATTTATAATAGATGGACAACTATTAATAGGGTCAATTTATAACTGATTAACCAATTTGTTAAAGTAAAATTAATTATAAAAATCATCTGATTAAAATTTAAAATTTTTTGATTTCTAAGCTCATAATAAACCTTTAATCCTTTCGGTATTTTATTGAATTTGAATGGATTAAATTATAAACTTTAACAGTAGATAAGATGAATATTACCTCTTTTGTGTTATGATTATTTATAACACAGTGTGAGTGGATTGTTCGATCATTCAAGCTATCATAAGATACATTGCAATTTGCAAAATTAATTTTGAAAAAGAAATTGCAATTATGCATTCAATAGCTATTTAAATTTTATAACATGGAAATTAACTAAAAGTCTTGATCATGTGATAAATACGGAGCTTTATTGGGCTAAGCTGGCGTTTTGTCCAATTATTAGGCTTACAACGCGATTCAAAGTATAATTATGCAGCATGTGATTTGGCAACGTTTAGCACTTGAAAGTTAATAGCTCACAGGTGCTAGGGAAATGGATATAAGGAGGTGATCTGTCTTAACTAATCAATTTAACTATTCTTTCTTATTTTATAACCTTAGAAATAACACAAAATTCTCTTTTTAAAAGATAATTAATACCTCTTACTTATTTAAACAGATAATTTTTCAGAAATGTCAGGACTTAAAGATTTAGTGACTGGTGGGGGTAATTGTAATCCTAATGACAATGCTCTTTCCCAGCTCTTACCTCAAATTCACGGAAGTTCCGCTTTAAGGGAGAATAACTTTGCTGGACCTAGTACAAGTCGTCAAGCTGAACAAGTATTATAATTGCAATCCTTTTTAATTTTGATTACTAATTATGAAATTTTAGGATTTTCGTTCACATGCTATTTCACAGGATTTTCATGAGGTAAATTTTTATTATTTTATAATCTCAGAGTTATTTTAACTCACTACTGTAATTATTATTAGATGGGTCCTGAACATATGGGTCAAGCTCATTTACCCCATCTCCACGATTCTCTTCATCTAGAAGGGTTAAGTCGAGACATGGAACATATGCAAATAGGCAACCATTCTCAACCTCACACAATATCTCAAAGGACAGAAGGCTCAGATTTTTCTAGTGAGTTTCTATCACACCATTCAGAGTCTAAACAACACCATAATAGCTCGCCTCAGATGCATCAATCGCCAAGCTGGTCACAGGGACCTCGCCCCTACGCTATGTCTCAACCAGGTCCTTCTATGTACCATATGAATATGATGCGTAGCCAAATGCACACACCTCCAGTTATGACATCTTATCAAACTCCCCAACAATCCACTCACAACCAGTTGACTAACCAAGACTGGGATAATCAATTCGATCAAGCACAATCAATGGCCCAACCCAAGCAAAGTGATGATTTAGCCATAGCTGCTGGCCAATTGATTGACGGTATTGATATGAGTGCCAATCCTAAGCTTAAAGATTCGGTATTCTTGAATACAATGCAAAAAATCAGAGATGGAGAAGTTAAAGTTGAAGGAAATGACTTAGTTCAATCTGATGGCCAAGGCATGATGGACCCCAAAACTGCTGATGATTGGAGCCAAGAGTATCTAAAGCTCCAACAAAATGCTAAAGAAGGAGATGAACTTGTTGAACAGCTTAACCCACCAAAGAGTACTATTGCCGAACTCACCGATGATGAATTTGAGAAAGCATTCGATTTTGGTAACTGGGTTGATAAATATGGAGAAGAGATTAACAGTATGACAGATGATCCACAAAATATTGAATGGGCTCAATTAGCCAGAGACTGGGAAAAATACTCTTCCCAAGGAGAAGGATATAGAGCCGATAATCCTCTCTATGAAACTTATCTATTTTCCACTACCAACCCCTTCCTTAGCGCTCCAGCTCCTGTAATTGAACAAGCTTGTCAAAGTCAAGATCTAGCAGAAGCTCTTCTCGCATTAGAAGCTAGAGTGCAACAAAATCCCAACGATGGTCAAGCATGGTATAAGTTAGGTGTTAGACAACAAGAAAACGAACGTGAGCCCGCTGCTATTGCTTCACTTCGTAAAGCTTTGGAAATCCAGCCAGATCTTTTGGAAGCACACATGGCACTTGCAGTTTCATACACTAACGAAGGTCACAAAATGGAAGCATTTGACTCCTTACAAGCTTGGATTCATCATCACCCTACTTATGGTCACCTTGAAAAAGAAATACCTACTACCACCTCTGATAGATATACTCAAGTTTTTGACTTGTATATTAAGAGTATTCAAAGTAACCTCCATCAAGGAATTGATCCTAACGTTCAAATTGGTCTTGGTGTTTTATTAAATATTTCAGAAGAATACGAAAAGGCTGTTGATTGCTTCAAGACTGCTTTAACTGTTTTACCTAATGACTATATGCTTTGGAATAAGTTAGGTGCTACATATGCAAACTCTCATGAACCTAATCAAGCTATTGAAGCTTACTTTAACGCTTTAGAATTGAACCCTACATTTATTCGAGCTCGTTACAATCTAGCCGTCAGTTCAATTAATTTAGGACAATATTACGAAGCAGCAGAACATCTCCTTGCAGCTCTTGCCCTTCAAGTTCAAGATAAATCCATCCCAAATCCAAATGGCCCAGGAATGTCAGATTTACCCCATGATGTGATGTCATCAAGCTCATCACACGTTTGGGACACACTTAAAATGACCCTTCATATGATGAATAAGCCCGAAATGGTACCTGCAGCTGACGCTCATGATTTGGAAGCTTTTAGACAAATGTTCACTTTCTAGAGGGTGAAATTGGGCTATTTAAAGATTGTACTTTATTATAAATAATTAAGTTTTAGCGAATAAGACTTTTTATAAATCATTATTATATTTTAATATACATTTGAAGTTTTTGAAAAATTTATATAGCATTTTCATTGTATGAATATTATACGAATATTTTAGTTTGCGATATACCTTGCGCGATATAATGCTAGCTATATTCCAGCAGCGTTTCTAAAGCTTTATTTATTGCTTAAAAATAGTTTGATACATTATAATCTAATGTTTTTACTTACTATTAACATTTCAATACTAAAAAAATAAAAGCGACAGCTTAAATATAATTAAAAGTTATTTATGTCAACAATTTAATTTCGCAATGCAACAAAAGTTACTTGTATAATCTACTGAGTTCATATAAAACTATCAATTTGAATATAATAATAGCTATCTTTAAAAAAGCTGCTTCTATAACCATGACTAAATTTAGTCATGCACACAGTTATATTGACCTAGTAAAAAGTGATATTGCTAGACTGAAAATTAAATTTCTAAATAATTAACACCATATTACATAATTATAATAAAATTATTAAAACATTTGTTTTACTTTATAGCTCGCTAGACACTAATTTGTATACTAAACCTTGCTAAAACAGCCTTGAATATTCATTAATTATGAATATAGCTCTCTAAAAAGCAAGTTATTAATTAATATTATAATCAAATAATTTGATTAGATAAGCAACCAATTATATAACACCAAATAGCCCTTAATTTGAAAGAACTATTAGTATCCCATAAAATAAAATATGTAAGGTCATGTGAATAAACTTGATGTTGTAATAAAATGGTAGATGGTAAAGGACTGTTAAAATATCTTTTCTTAAAATATCATAAATAATACTTACAGCATAAAATATGGATTTAGATCAATTAAATGATAGTCAAAAGGAAGCTTTAGAGCAATATATGGTGATAAATATAATGTTAAGTTTGTTTTTATATAACTGATTTTTTGTTAGACTATTATGGAAACTGAAGATATGGAAGCAGCTTTGATAAAGTTAACTTCTCACGATTTTGACGTTCAAGTAAATTATTTAACACTTGAAATATGTAAAAATAATTTAATTTATATTTTTGCTTAGGCTACTATTCAATCTAGTTTTGAAGAAACTAATACTGAATCTACTTCAGAAAGTCGTAATGTTTCTTCAGTAGGAAGTAGCAGTACTTCTAATGTTAGAAGCTCGAGCTCAAATACTAGAACAAATATAAACCCCAATAGGTTAGTTAAAATAAGATATTAATAGAATATTTATATTAATTATTTTTTATATAGAGCAAATAATGTAATTTTAAACTCAAAATCAGTTATTTAAATTATTGATGTATTGTTATAGAATACTTTTTGGTCTTATTTAACTATACCAGTTTATTTAATTTCCAGAGTTTTACTGAATATTCTCTACTTGCCACGTAATATAGCAAACCTAATATTTTAATCAATATTAACTTTGTTTTTTAGTTTATTTGTATAAATCTTTTAAAACAATTGGATATACTCAACCTCAACCAGATCCAAATCAACCAGCAGTGCCTTATAAGGATCGATTTGAAGAAGAGTTTGGTGAAGTTCACCCTGAATTCTTGAGAGGAACTTATGCTCAGGTAATAAATAGCAGTATATATTTTAACTCTAATTTAATTATCAAACAAAGGCTTTAGAGAAGGCTAAAAACGAATTAAAATTTTTAGTAGTTGTACTTCATTCAGATAGCGCAAGGGATACTGTTAGATTTTGTACAGAGATCTTAGCTTCACCATTTTTATTGGATTTTTTTAGAGAAAATAATATTTTATGTTGGGCAGGTGACATTAAATATACTGAGGGATATCAAGGTAAATGATCTATAAAATTAGGTTAATTTACATTAATAACACGTTATCATTAATAGTAAGCAATACACTTCAAGCTAGAAATTATCCTTTTATGGGTGTTATTTGTTTACAAAAGCGTCCAAATCAATCTGATTCAGGCAAAATGTTGGTTGTTGACCGTATTGAAGGTAATAAGATAATATTTTTAGATTAAACTCTAGTATAATTAAATTTAAAAACTATAGGATTCCACGATATTGAAACTGTAATTCAAAAAATTACTCACCAAATGGAAAGATGCCAGCCTTATTTAGAACAAATCAAAGCTGATCGCTTTGAAAGGGAAAGTAGTCGTAGTATTAGAGAGGAGCAAGATCGTGCATATTTGGAAAGTTTGAGACAAGATCAAGAAAAAGTAAGATTTTCTCTCCTTGTAAGCTTATTTTATTGACTAATAAATTACTAGGAACGTAAAGCAAGACAAGAAAAAGAGCGCGTTGAACGTGAAAATCATGAACAGCAGCTTGCAGCTCTAGAAGCTTTAGAAATTACAAAGGTATAACATCTGACAGCTTGTACGTGCACTTTGACTTATATATACTTTAGAGAAGAATTATTTATCGCAAGCAATTAAAAGATTCTCTTCCTCCTGAGCCTGCTGCTACTGAAAAAAATATTGCCAAAATTCAATTCAGATTACCCGATAACAATAGAGTTGTTAGAAGATTTAGTGCTAATGATACTATTCAGGTAATATATATCAAATATCAAACTATAACCAACTTTATTAACTTTTGTTAGACACTTTACAATTATGTCGAAACCTTACAAACTGAGCCTGAAGAAGATCAAATTGAATTAAATTCAGAACTCCCTTCAAACTATGTTCATGAAACCAAATTTGTAATTGTTTCACCATTCCCTAGAGTACAATATGAGCCAAGCGAAACTACTTTAGAATCTTGTAAAGGACTTTGGCCATCTACAAGTTTAGTTGTTGAACCCGTAGATCCAGTTGATTTGTAAGTAATATATGCTTATTAAAAAACAACCTTTCAATAATTATATTCTTGTTAAAAATATTAATTTAATCTATTCTTTTTTACTCAATAAAAGCAATTAATTTTTTTGAAATATAAAATATCATTTAGCATATTTCTAATATTACCCAAAGTGGATATAAATTGTAAATGTTGAAATATTGTTTGCATTTTCATACAAATATCCCATATTTGTGCTTATTATCTTGACTCTGAATAGTATTTTGTGTTTGTATATATAATCATATAAAAGTATTTGAACATTTAATTAATAAAAATGCTATAAAATCTGATAAAATAAATCGATATTTTCGATATTTTTTACTTGCAAATTGTACAGTTTAATTTATTTTAATTGAATTAATTTTAGTTTTTGGCAGGGAAAGTTTTTAACCAGTGATCAGCAATTTCTTCTCTTTTAGCAACCCAAACACCATCGAAAGTAGAGATATAGTCTAAGAATTTCTTTAAACCTTGGAAGCGACCAGGTCTGCCAATAATACGACAATGCATACCGATAGAGAACATTTTAGGAGATCCCTTTTCACCTTCTTCGTATAAAGTATCGAAAGCACTCTTAAGAACGGCGAAGTAATCATCAGCGGTAGAGATACCGGGGTAGTTACCGAATTTCATATCATTAACATCTAAAGTATAAGGAATGACTAAATGAGGCTTGTTGTTAACTTGAACATAGTAGGGGAGATCATCGTTGTAAGCATCAGAATCATACTTGAGTTGTAAGCCTAATTTATCGAATTCTTCTAAAAGGATTTGACGATGGTGACCAGATTGTCTTCCAGTGTACCAGCCAACGGGAGCGGATCCAGTGGAGTTCTTAATAGCTTCAACAGCCTTTCTAATTTGATCTCTTTCGACATATTCGTTAGTATTGGCATAGTTAATCCAGCGGTAGTGATGGCTGGCAACTTCGTGACCACCTTCAACGAAAATACGACCAATTTCAGGGTTTAATTCAAGAGCTTTCCCGACGGCGTAGACAGTAAGATGGTAACCGCGCTCCTTGAAAGCGTTAAGAACACGATAGACACCAGCTCTGCTACCGTATTCAAAGCAGGATTCAGTAGAGAGATCACGAACTCCAATTTGAGAGGGATTTCCAGGAGTCTAAATTGCTAATTAGCTTAAATACAGTTTGCGATCACAAGTTACTTACTTCAGTCAAATGAGTTTCAGAACCTAAGTCTCCATTTAAAATAGTGTTTTCACCACCTTCTTCGTAGTTTAAAACGAATTGAACGGCAATCTTAGCGCCGTTGGGCCAGTTAAGGTTAGGGGGATTGGGTCCGTAACCGATTAAGTCTCTAGGGTAAGAAGAGCTATCTTTAATGTAGCTGGATTGTTGAATTCCTTCTGTGGTGTTATGAATAATGGACATTTTTAAAATATTTTACACTTAAAACGGTGATCAAGCACAATAATCAAATGGGAGCAATATTTATATACCTTGGTTTCAAGTATCCATTTTAGTAAATGTATCATATTGAAAATGAATTTAATAGACGTCACAAGCCCACTACTCACTTCCATCAAATCCATTCATTAAACTTTGAGCTTGTCATGTGTCTTAAACTGCACCACTGTCCAATGACCTGGTTAGTAGAATTTGATAGAAGTTTACTTAGTAATTTGGCTAACATACACATTTATTTAAATACAACTGATGTTTGAAACGTTTTTAATTCAAGATTACCAGCCCCTTTAGAGTTTTTGTTGACGTATCATATACCCATTAAGTTTTAATATATTTCAAAAATTATAAATGTTCTATAATTTAATATTTTATATTATAACCAATTTTAAACCAGTTGTGTACTAAGCTAATTTTCACCCAATCAAATATCAAAGTTAGCTAATCACTCACATCATCAACCTTTAAGTAAATAGAGATTATAAACAATAATATTTAAATTATATTCAGAAAAAAAAGCAAAATATCATCAATTTTCACAGTCTGAAATAACATAGATATAAAATTATATTTTGAATTAACTAGCGTAAGATAGTGCACTATATGCTCTTTAAATGAAGTTTTTCTCGTGTATGGCATACACTGCTTGGTTGGCTGTTAAAAATGGATGCGTATAATTGAATCACAAGGCAGTTTTAATTAAATATCATGGATATTTGATTATTTCCCATGTTTATAAGATACTGTGCTAGGATCTCTTTTGTAGAATAGCAATATATAACATGGCAAAATGACATTGATTAATTAGTAAATATAAATTTTTTTATTGTTATCAACCCATAATTTTATTTAATTGATTTAGTGTATAAATAAAATTTACAAACAAACTTATTTTTTCTCATTCCATACCATACCTTTTAACCATATTAAAAATCATTGAAATTTAGATTAATGAATGATTTTTATTTGGTAACTAACGTGGACAGATTAAATTGCAGACGTCGATTCGCTAACACTGTGAAGTTAATTCTGATGAACAGAGTTTGATAGTAACTTCGTCAAATCTTTTTTTAATTAAAAACTTTTATTGTTATTTTGGTTTAATAGTACAAACATGTCTAATTGACAGATGAGTTAGATAAAAAGCTTTGTTGTATTTATATATATAGGCAATATATAAAAACTCGTGGAAATTTTTTATTTAACACTGTTAATAATTATTGTACTGTTATCTCATATTTTGACAAATACTTAAATTAATGCTTAATATAAAATAGCAACGTAGTATATGCTTATAAGACTTCAGAGATGGGATTTATTTTAAATGAGAGAGTATCTGCATATTTACTAAGTTTACTATCATGTTCTAAGAAAATTGATTAATAAAGATAAGAATTCATTCGCTATACTTTACAGGTTATTATCTTCATATTTAATGTTCATACCTTTAAATCAATATTAGACATATAAAATCTTAATATATTTAAATTAATAAAAGAGTAAGTTGTAATATTTCTATCAATGATAATAATTATAAAGTCATTTATTGTATATGAGAGGTTCTGGTTAAATCGAGGAAATTTTGACCAAAATTTTTATATATGGCAAATTTAAAATATTTTTGATTTTTACATGATTAATGTGTATTTAACAGTCTTTTTTATTAGTTAATATTTTTAATACATTATTCTAATATGATAATATCAGCTCTTATCTTTTATTTTATAACTATACATGGCAACAACACGCTTGTATTAAAGTTAAAATTTTGAACGGAGCTCACATAAATTTGAGTTAAATTAACCAGAATCTCTCATATGTGTTTTTTCAAGATTCAACTTGAAGTATTAGAGTAGATTATAAAAGAATTTGATAATAATATTTTGAATTGTTTTAGAATGTTTGTATAATATAGTACTATATTTTTAAAGCTTGTTATATTCTATAATATTTCAATAAAGTCAAACTCAATATAAGAATGATAATAGTTTTCTGATAGCATAAATACTTAATAATCATAATTGAAATATTAAAATTTGGATAAGAGTTAATAAATTTATATTTACCTTATAACAGTTTAATAATATACATTAGCTATTTTTAGTATAATATATAATACAGCTAACCAGCTTGTTTTTTTTAAATATTGCAATTTCCATAAATATACACTAAATCAGATTCAAGATATTTAATAAATATAAAGGTGTTGTCACAATTTGAAGTAATTCAGCTTGAGAATCCGATATAATAAGATTTAAACATATATATGATTCTAACTGCTATCTATAATAGATATTAAATCTATAACATCATGAAATTTTAATTAGTTTAATATTTGTAATTGATTTATAAATTCAAAAAGGAAAGATATATGTTAGAAGAATATTATAAATATAAGATTAATTATTCATAATATTTTAAAAAATAACTAAATGTGAAAGTGTAATATTATATAAAAGAATTAAATTTGATTATTAAGCTTGACCAATAGCTGACCACGAGATATAAGACCTTCTTCGCGTAAAGTGGATCCCAATTGGTCATCTTGATAAATCCTAAATTATATTTAGTATGCGAAAAATAATATAATAATTAGCTATGCTTACTTTCTAGGGAATGTGTTAGCTAGCCAAAACTTTTCTGGTGCGCCTGGTAAGCTTGCAACCCAGCTGTGTACAGTTTCAAGAGTGTCAGTGCTGAGGAAAGTGTGCTTAAGAGTTTTGTTATCCCATGTTCTAACGCATAACTCACATTCAACTTCAGGCCCAACAAGATTAGGTTGGAGAAGAGCTGAAAAAGGGTTTGGAGTTGAAGCTTGTGAGCTTTGTCCAGGACCGCTGCCCAATTTGCTTCCAGTGCCACTAAAGCTGTCGAAGTTTTTATAGTGTGTCATAATGATACTCTCAAGTTCATTCAAATTAGCGCCTCTAACAGAGCCCTTTAATTCACCTTGAAGGTATACCTATTAGAAATTTAGTTGAGTTAAAGATAAAAATAAAAGATATAACAAGTACTTGGAAAGTTGGCATGGCAGTCACGCCAGCTGTTGAAGAGATACCTTGGTGTTGGTCAACATCTACCTTGAGGAAGTTTGCACCAGAGTATTTCTGAGATAAGTTTTCGTAAGGACCTTCAACCATTTTACAGGGACCACACCTAAGCAATAAATTAGCAAATTCATTTGAATAATTTTGCTATTATTACCAAGTAGCAAAGAAATCTACTACAACCTATTCAAATTGATAAGATTAGATAAGTTTTATCAACACAAACATGTTATTTAATTACTAATTTTTTATTTGAGCGAGACACGTAGCCATTATACTCAGATTCAGAACCAATATGGATAACAGCCATTTTATTAATAGTAGAAATTAGAGCTTAATTATTCAGGAATTAGTCAATTGGATTACGTTGAATATTATTTAATTATAAATTTCAATTCAAAAAATTATGGTTTACCAAGAGTCGCAGTCAGCTTTATTGCTAAAAATTTAGTATTAAATTTAAGTGCAATTTTGATTATTAATTTGAGACAGTTATATTAAATATCTACACATATATTCGTATTATTAATAGCCTTTATTTTGCAAGTATTAAGATATTTAGTATAGTTTTTTGATACGTATATTTTTTGATTAGTTGAATAAATTATCTCAATTAGTTGATATTTATATAACATATTTTTGTAAAATGAGCTTGTTTTAAGAAAATACTACTTTAAAGTACAAACATTGAGGTATTTAAAAAGAAAAATACTAAGCTAAGCCTGGTCATTCAAGATACTTGATTCAAAATATCTGAGTAATGTTACATGATGTTTAGTCAGAAATCGAGATTAAGTTGTGGTAAAAAATAAGTTATACTATTCGAATTTGAGAATATGATAGTATTAAAAATAGCAAAAATTTTAATAAAAATAGAAAGTCAGTATGTGTGTATTTGAATGAAGAATATTTTGAATGCTTATTGAGATACGACTTCCTCGTCT
>KQ964499.1:105468-118505 GCA_001566745.1 Conidiobolus coronatus NRRL 28638
CTGATAACTCGCTGGTTTCAATTTTTTCAGTATTTACCTTGTTGTCACAAGCTTTATAGCTTTCTTTGCTTTCTTCTTCACTAGGGGGGTTATCGGCCAGTTTTTCAGGTTTAAATTCTGGTGTGGACTGTGTTTCATTGCTATCCGATGCTTGTATATCTTTATCAGTAGCTTTGCTAGGTTCTGTAGATTCAGATTGGTCTTCAACTGGCTTTGGACTCGTAGCACTAGAGTCTTTGTTAGATTGATTTTCAGTAGAATTGCCATTCTCATCCTTTTCTTTGACAAGAGAATTTGGGCTAGGGTCTTTCTCAGAAGTTTTATTATTATCGCTACTATAATGAGTGGGGGAATCTGTATTAGATTGATTTTTGTCCTGGGTTTCATTCTGTTGTTGATCTTGAGAGTTATTTCCCGATGTATTGGGTCTATTCTTATTAGAATCTAAGCTTGCAAAGAATTCCTTATCTTGCTTCTTCCATTCCTCTTCTTCTTTAATCTCTTCTTCAATTCTTTTTTCCAGCTCTTCTTTTTGATCTTGAATCTTTTGCTTCTGAGTTTCAGTTAGTTTGTAAGGAAGATAATAGATAGGTGGGTTTGTATTGGTAATTAGATAATTAATCATTTTAGAATCCGATTCTCTTTTATTTGCTCTCTGAAGAAATATTAGTCAATAATATATATAAAATTAAAATAAAATACCTTATTGGCAATTCTGGTATGATCATTAGCTAATTTTCTGCGTGCTTCTATCTCCTGTCTAACAAGATTTTCTTTTCTTACATCTTCAGCAATTTTGCTATTTTCTTCGGAAATTTTTTGTTGCAATTTCTTATGAATTTCTTCTCTTTTAATATCCTATAATAATAAGGTTTTAATCTAATTAGTAAATTTCAAAGAAGGATTATAGATTGCTTACAGTGCTGCTCTTATTTTGAATTTCGGTTTTTCTTTGGTTTAATGTGCCTAAAAGCATTCCAAATAGTCTTTGACCGCGCCTACGATCGTCAACAGTCAATTCTTTTCTAGCTCTCTTAGGCTCCGGAGAAGCATCTCTCTAAAATTGAGTTAATTTTAAACTTGATAATAATTTTGAATTTATTACTTTTAAAGTTGAAGCTCTTCTATTTTCCTTTTTATCGACTGAAGTACGCTCGGGAGATTTACTATGTATAAGATTTAGCATTATATTAAAGATTTAGTGTTTACTATTCGCTATACCTAGTCATTTTTATCAATTTTAAATTTTAGTATTAATGAAGTTATTCTGTGGCCTATTAATTATAAATTTATAATTTCATTAATTTTAATTCTCTATTATGGGAAATTCGCATTGAGCCAAAGTTAAGCTAAAAGCATTTTTATAATAGTAATATAATAGTTATTTTTTGCTTCAACTATTTAATAATTTACTATAATTATATATAATACATATTCTTTAGTTTTACGATCTTAGGAGTGCCAAATAGACTATTAATTGCTTTAGAGTCATATCCCATAAAAATGAAATTTTAATAAAATTTTATAAATGTATGTTACAGGTTGGCAAAATAATATAAAAATAAAAATATTTAATAATGAAACAAATACCAAAATTAACGCCTTGGATTAATGATGAGGAATTTAACACAGTCTTTAACTGGCTTTATTCAGAGCCTGGTCACCCCAATAGATTATTAGGTGTTAAAAGAGTAATATTATAATAAAAACATTGAAGCTTAATTAACCGAAAATTTAGGTAAAAGCCTGGGTATGTAGAGGTAAAGTACCTCATTCAGTAGTTGCTACTTCTCAGTTAGTTGAAGTGGTAGAAAGAGAGATACAAAATCAAAATGCCCCTATTCAGTATCAGCTCTCTCACTTGGAATTAAGACTGATGTTTTCGACTGCTTTTATTCGGTAACAGTTTTCATATTTAATATATTATAATATTGCTAAACTCTATTTTTTATAAAGATTTATCAGTGGAGTTACCGATTCCGAGAGAAAAGGTGTTTATATGACTGCAGTTTCTACACTTGCTGAAAAAATGAATTTACCATTGTGGTGGGTTGATTTAAGACATCAAGCTACTCATGACTCTGTTCCCAGTTTACCGCAATTAAAAGAAGCTACATATGGGGTATATCTTAATTTTTTCTATTTTTCAGCTTTTTAATTTAATTACTATAGGCCTTGGAATGGCTTAGAGATAACTATTGGGACGTGCCTGAACCTGAAATGATTTCTGATGACGAAATAATAGAAGCTATTAACAAATATAAACTTACTAGAAAGAATTATTTGAAAGGTGTTTATTCATTTTAACTAACTATCTTTCATAAATTTTAACCAAGCTCATAGGACTTGATATCGACACTTTAAAGGAATCATTCATTGATTACACCCCAGGATCAGATGGAATTTCTGAATTAATAAAGAGAATCAAAAACGAATCAGGAGCCGAGCAAATTATATCCATTCTTCTTCAATCTGGGTTTTTAGTTCCTCAAAGAAAAAAGTAACAGATTGCTCAACTTAATAACTTTTTACTAATACAAACCTTATTTAATAGAAAGAGACAAACAATGGAGGATCTCGATCTATCAATTGAAGCTTTAGTAATTTGGAAACCCATTCTTCTTCAGCTTAATTCCAATTTCCCAAATTTTATGGACGAGTTGGCTCAAACTTTACTTAAAGAAGTAACTAAGAATCAAAGTAAATTTCATTTTATTTAAACTTTAGCACTATTAACTAATATACGATAGTCAACTTATCCAAGACTTCAATGCTGCTTTTGGGATATGATACTGTAAGATTTTATATTATTAACGATGATGGCTTATTAACTTATTTATCAGTCAGAGATTGATTCACCAAATTCAATGGACTCTACGGGATATCCTACTTATAGTAACTAGTATTTAAATTTGATTTACACTTTTACTAACGAGTATTGCTTAGTTGCTTGGATAATTCAGCTTATGAAGTGGGATTTAATGGTTAAAAAGAAGATAGGCTTTGGAATTGATTGGGAAGAAGTTCAAACATTCTGCTTAGAGAATCCTAATGTTTAGTAATATATAGTTTATTCTAAAGGTTTATTAAACTAATGAAATATTTTTAGCACATTCAAAGTATTAAAAACCATGATTGGAAGCGATGAAACTTTAAGCGAAAGAATTTCAACTTGCTTACCATTCATTGAGAAATATATTGAATCAGTAATATTTAAATATATCCCTGTAGTAATTTAATTAAACTTTTATAACTTAGATTAGCGAAAGCTCTAATGTTACAAAACGCGAGCTTGACTTGGAGTCTGAAAAGGCAGAGGTAGATAACCTGATAAAGAAATTTAAGGTAATAACTTGTTAAACTTGCAATACAACTATTAATTTCAAATATTACTTAATTAGACTGGTAACTCAGACTCTTCATTGGGTTCAGTATTAAATTCAGATTCAAATATGAAATCAATTCCATTTGGGGTACTAAATAATAATCAATTCCCTAACTTGGATTTACCTTTGGAATTCGATAGCTTACCCCCTTATATCCCTGCTTACTTGAAACTTTAATTTGAGGATATACAGTATAATTACACCTATGCAGTGACGATTCTGACTAATGCAATATGCCTTAATAAACATTATAGATTAAAATATATACATTATGAATATTTGATTTTATCATATATAGTTTATTATTTTCATATGTTCATAATGAAGAGTCAATTCAATTTAAGAGCGGTAAGATCCATTAATGGTGACATATTCATGAGACATGTCACAGGTCCACATGGTAGCCTCTTCACTGCCTAAGCCTAAATCTACTTCAATGTTGATTTCACCTTGTTGCATAACAGCTAAAGCACGCTCTTCGTCCATTTCAATTGGCTCTCCATTCTTAAGGAGTTCCAAAGGAGTGGAGTTATCTTGAGGGAAAATTGTCAAAGATACCTTTGAGGGATCAACACTGTCAACGCCGCAGTACCCAATAGCACAAACAATTCTACCCCAGTTAGCATCATTTCCATAGAGAGCAGTTTTTACAAGAGATGACGTGACAATAGAGGAGGCAATAGTTTTAGCTTCAGAAAAGTTAACGGCGTTCTTGACCTTTACTTGAACAAATTTTGTAGCTCCTTCGGCATCTTTAACGATTTTTTGAGCTAATTGAATCATAACATCAGTTAAATCAGATTGAAATTGCTTAAAATCAGCTGAGTCTTCTTCCAAAATATTGGTATTATTAGCTTGCCCATTAGCAAGAACAGCGCATGTATCGTTAGTACTGGTATCACCATCAACAGAAATTGCATTGAATGAGCGCTCTGTAGCATACTTAAGTGCTTTGTTCAAACAGTCAGGAGAGACATTGACATCAGTAGCTACTGCACTCAATAGGGTAGCCATATTAGGGTGAATCATACCAGCCCCTTTGGAAATACCAGCAAGTCTGTATTCTCCACCAGAAGGAAGTCTAAAAGTTTGGGCAACAAGCTTGGGTTGAGTATCAGTAGTCATAAACCCTTCAGCGCAAGCAAGCCAGCTTTCAGGAGTGTTTTTCAATAGCTTTGCAGCTGCCTTGATACCTTTTTCAATCTTATCCATGGGAAGATGGTGACCAATAACACCTGTTGACATAACAAGAGAGGATGGAGCATCAGCAGTAGAAGTGATATTAAGTTCAGAGTCAGCAATAGAGGCCATAGTCTTAGCGTTCTTCAAGCCAACTTCTCCAGTGACAGCATTAGCTCTTCCAGAGTTAATAACAATAGCTCTAATCCCCTTATGTTCGTGGGCCTTCAAGATTTCTTTACAAACTAAAACAGGGGCAGCGCAAAACTTATTCTGAGTAAAAACGGCAGCAGCAGCAACGGTAGGAACTTCACTCACTATCAAACTAACGTCGTTAACGGTAGTCTTTTTAATATTAGCGGACACACCAGTTGCCAAGAAACCTTTAGGTAAATTTTTAGCTTCTACCTTAGTAGTGAACTTCATACTTGAATACTTATTTAAGTTAGTGGTTAATGAGCGCGATAATTGGCGATAAAACATATTGATCTTAATCTGGTAATAATCTAATTCTATTAATTAATTTTTAATATCAATTAGTATATTATTATTATGATTATTATTATAATATTTTTTAATGATAAAAAAATTAATTAAAGAGATCACCTTGGCTTTTTATACCAAATCAAGACTAAAAAAACTGAGTCACACTAATTCAGCTGACATCACATTCTAATTTTTGATTTGATTGAGAATTTCTCTTATCTGATATTGATACTAAATAGCCTTTTTAAGTCATGTAATCGGCTAATTGGCTTATTTTGACAGTTCATTTTATATATTTGATAACAGATATAATTATATAGTATAATGGAGAGTATTCTCTAAACTAATGGCTGATGATTTAACGTGTAAGAGGAGATATTAAATCATATGCACAATTACAATATTTTAATTATGCAAAAAGGAAAAGATCAAGCAATAAGAAACTATAATGGTTGTATTTAGTTTTTTAATTAGCATCTAAACCATAGAAACTCAAAGTTAAATAAATATGAAAATTAAACGTGATCTAATAAACCTCACAATACTGTTTTTATAATGAAGTTAATATAGTAAAATTTCGTTATAGTGAAAATACTCAAATTAATAAATTCCAACATTTTTCAGTAAAAGTAAGTGTATAGGTTAAAAATTAATTAATTATCAACTGAATATTTTCATTGTAGCAAAATTTAGTCCATTATATTAATTGCAAATAATTATCTTTAGATTAACAGTTTAATATAATTTGAACTTTCTAATCTATATTCTATTTAAATATATAATTCAAGCTTTATTAAGTTAAAGTGATATATAGGATAAATATCATATTTTCTGATAAACATAATATATACGTTAAAATAAAAACTTGGGCTATATAAACTACATATTCGTTTTATATTTATATAATAAATCGCCTTACAATATAGTTTAGTAGAAAATACTTTCCACATGAAAAACTCAAAATATTGCATTTTCACGTTAAAGAAATATTCTATAATGCAATATTGCAACATATATTTAAATTTTTAAAGTTCGCTAACTAAGATTAGATATTTCTAACTCTTTTCCATTAATAAATAAAAATATTATAGCCTGTCATGTTTTTATTATTAGATAAAAAAGGAAAGAAATCAATATGAGAATGGTTTTCATATATATTATGTTATATACAAAATCTTTGTAACTGATAAAAGGAGTTAGAGTAGAGCACATTTGAACAAAACTTCGAGATATGAGGAAAATGTTCAATTGACTTTAATTTTATTTCAAAAGCCTGTTTAAATTATCTCAACTCAAATTTCTAAATCAATTCAAAAACTCAGTGATGACTATATAATTATTATTTATTAATGGAAAAGAATTAGAAATATCTAATAGAACCGCAATCTTCATATAGACTGAGATATTAAAGTTGAATTTATAATGAGTACTTTTTTTGAGTATAAAATATTAAATATGAAAGTTTTATCAGATAAATAATTTTTCAAAAATCACTTGACATAACCAGAGTCTTACAAGTGTTTTAAAAAAAACAAGTAGTAATGCTCTCCTTCGCATCGGCAAAATTGTATTTTACATATCTCTAATAAAATCTCTAGCTATTAATCTGATTACTGTAAGATATAAGAGTCAAATGTTATAATTGAAACAACCAATAGTTAATATATATTAAAACTGAGAATCTGACTTAAATTCACAAAATAACTCCATTCTTTTGTATATTATTTTGTTTATCAATATAAATTTATTCATATTCAGCTATTATATAATTAAAATTGATTGAAAAATATTTATATAATTTACGCATATATTTACTACTAAGCCTTTAATACTTCTGAATATTTACAGTTAGAATTTACGAAATCATTAAATAATAAAACATTTATGCAATAGTATTAATAAGTTGTAGTATATCAGCATATTAGTAGTTTTTATACTGGATTTTTGAGATCATATAAATGAAAAGTTTTTAAAGTAGTTCTTTTTATATAAATGCTGACTTCAAAAGCAGTTGTTATGTTAATTGTGCATTGAAAATGAGGATAGTTAAATAATAATCGTAATAGGTATTGAATTTTATTTGAGGATATTATATGTGAAATAGCTTAGACTGACAAGCAACATATTTCTACTCTTTCTAATCAACTAATATATAAAAATTCATTTAATTAAATATTTAACAAAAATAATAAAATTTCAAAATCCCATAATAGTTAAATTTTATAAACTCCTATAAAAGGGTAAAAACTGAATACAAAAATTTTTTTTACTATAATTTAACCCAAAATAAATTAATAGAATATAATTAAAATAAATATATAATATGGGAAAAGTTACACTTAATAAGAAGCAAACTAGACACCAACCCTTTCACAAGGATTTAGAAGGTGACGGTAGTTTTAAACAAAAGGCTGTTAAGCAAAAGCATAATAAGGATGGAAATGAAGACGAAGAAGTAAATATAAATATATATTTACTATTTAACAAATTTTAATTATTTTTGTAGGCTTATTTAGACTCTAAAACAACTTCAAAAATCTTAAAAATGGCTATCGAACAACAAGAAGATATGGACGAAGATAAGGATGAATATGACCAATTAGTGTTAGTTTAACTATAAAAATCATTGTACAAATTATATTAAATTTTTTAATACATAGAAATGAAGAAGAAGCTGATGAAGAAGAGGAAATTGAGTATAGCGAAGAAGAAGAAATTATAGAAGAAGAAGTTGAAGAAATTGACTTTTCTCGTTTTGATAACGATGTACACCTTGCTGTAATATAATTAATACATTAATCATTATCAAAATACTTATTACTTCAAACAGGATTTGGATCAATCTGAAAGAGAGGCTATTGATCGCTTTATGCCTGAAGCTCCCAGACAACGTTTTACTCTTGCCGATATGATTATGGCTAAGATCCAAGAGAAAGAACAAGCTGCTGCTATGGGAGGTCGTAAAAAGGAAGAAGGTGCCGTTCCCGGTCTTAACCCTAAGGTTATCGAAGTATACTCCAAAGTTGGTACCCTTTTATCTCGTTATAAGTCTGGTCAAGTTCCCAAAGCTTTCAAAATCATTCCTACTTTAGCTAACTGGGAAGAAATTCTTTATATCACTCAACCTGAAAACTGGACCCCTAATGCTGTATATGAAGCCACTAGAGTATTTGTATCCAATCTCAAAGCCAAGCAATGTCAAACTTTCTACAGTTTAGTAGTATTAGACAGAGTTAGAGACGATATCCAAACTTCCAAGAAATTGAATTATCATCTCTATATGACTTTAAAGAAGTGTCTCTTCAAGCCTGCTGCTTTCTTCAAGGGTATTTTATTCCCATTATGTGAGGTAAACTAATATCACTATTGTTATATATCAACAAAATTAAACTATTTTTATAGAGTGGTACCTGTACCTTACGTGAAGCCGTTGTCATTGGTTCAGTCCTTGCTAAAGTATCCATCCCCGTTTTACACTCCGCTGCTGCCCTCCTTCGTCTTGCTGAAATGGAATACACCGGTGCTAACAGTTTAATCATTCGTATCCTCTTAGACAAAAAGTACGCCCTTCCCTATAAAGTAGTCGATGCCCTTATCTTCCATTTCATTCGCTTCCGTAACGAAAAGGAACAAATGCCAGTTCTCTGGTTCCAATCTCTTGTAGTCTTTGTTCAACGTTATAAGCAAGATTTAACCCCTGAACAAAAGGAATCTTTAATGGAATTGAGCAAGCACCAAGTTCACCACGAAATCACTCCAGAAATTCGTAGAGAATTGGTTAACTCAACGTGCAGAGGGGAAATGCTTGATGAAAACGCAATGATGATCGATTAGATTATAATTATTAATTTTTTGTTAACTTAGTGTTATATAATCTCATATATAGAATGAAATATTAATACATAAAAAACATAGTATATATACACTGTAATTTATTATTATTTATGTCAATTTTTATTTATTAGCTATTAATTTAATATATCATATGCTATTTTATTAATTTTATAATATTTTTATCTCTTCAACTTTTACAAATTACTCAATTTCTTTTTAACCCGAAAAAAAACCTACAATTTACTCAATAAGGACCAAAATCGGGATAATGAACATCAATACTAATACTTGATTGGTTAGAATAAGATTAAATCATGGATAATTTAAAATTAATTGCCACACACCAACACATAATAAATTATAAATATGATCAATTTAATAATTAACTTAATAAGCCTCTCTCTCTTTCCCTCTAAATTATAACTAAAATTAAAAAAATAAAAATTAATGCATATAAATAATGATTAGATTTAATATTAATAGGTTAGGAGTTAATAATACAAAAAATTTTTATTCAAAGGTAATTATTAAATATAATAATAAAATTAGGGTATTAATTAATTTTAGAGTATAAATTTACAAAAAAGTTATAATACAAAGTTAAATAGTAATAATGAAAGTTTTAAGTTTAATAGTAATAGAAGTTTTAATAAGATAAAGTAAGTTAAAAATTTAAAATTAATTAGTTAATTAATAATAATATTTTTAGTTTGAACCCTTCAAAATTTAGTTTTAATAATGCTAACTTTACAAAAAATATTCTTAAAAGTAAGAGTTTTAGTAAGTAAACAAATATAAATATTTAATATTAAATACTTATACTGTATTTATATTAGCGAGTAAATCTTTTGAATCTGTAAAAAATTCCAAATTTGAAGAAATTAAAGATCTACTAAATAAAAATAGCAGCTTGAAAAAGTTACTAATCTTAATTTTAACAACTTTGGGGGTTATATTACCAACGAGCACGTTAATTAATAATGAGAGTAATTTAAACTCTATTTACACTAGCGATACTAAATTGGACGAGAGTAAGATCAATGCCGTTGAAATCGAAGATGTAGAGGATGAAGAAGCACTAGATGGAGCTGGTAAAGACGATGATCTATACCCTACTCAAACTAAAGGCCAAGTTGCTTGGGAGCTTTTTAAATCTCATTGGAAGTTAACTTTACTTTCAGTTATTACTGCTGTATTGTCCGCTTTGGTAGGTCTTCAAGTACCTCAAGCAATGGGACACTTAGTAAATGTAGTATCTAAAGCACTCGCTCAAAATGCCGCCCTCCCAGAGCTCCTTCTTCAGTTAAAGCCTTGTGCTATCCAGTTATTAACCCTCTTCTTATCCAAGGCCTCATTAACTGCCGCTCATATTGCATTTGTAACCTGGTTAGGTGAAAACTTAGCTAGCGACTTGAGAACTAGACTCTTCTACAGTCTTCTCACTCAAGACCTTGCCTTCTTCGATCTATCAAGATCTGGAGAGTCTTCAGAGCGTTTAATCTCTGATGTAAGCGACTTTAAAGCAACTTTCAAACTAGTAATCCCTCAAGCTGTTACCTGTTTCACCTCTATTATAGGAACATTATTCCAATTAATAGCAATCTCCCCCAACTTGACAGGTTATTTAATTATGACACTTCCCCCTGTTTACTTAGGTCTTTATCTTCACGGTAGAGTATTAAGAAAAATTAGATCAATTGCTAGAAATTATGAAATTCAATCTGCAGGTTTGCTAATGAAATCTTAAGTTCTATTCGTACTGTTAGAGCTTTTAGTACAGAAGAATTAGAAACTGAAAAGTATAAACAATCTAATAAGATAGTAGCAGGATGGAATAACTTATTTGGTTTCCATTTGGGTGTATTCAGAGGTTTCATGACACTTGCTGTTGGTAGTGTTATGTTAACTGTACTCTACTTTGGTGGTATGTTAGTTATTGAACAAAAATTATCTACCGGAGAGTTAATGACTTTCTTGGTTGCTGCTCAAGGAGCCCAAGGTTCTATGGATCATTTAGGAGGATTAATTGGTCAAACAATGCAATTCTTTAACTCTGCAGATAGAATTTTATCATTTTTGGTTAAACCTCCTTCAACTACACTCCGTCCTAAACTCAAAATAGGCTTACAAATTGCCGATGTCCAAGGAGGAATAGAGTTTAGAAATGTAGACTTTGCCTACCCTACTCGCCCTGATCAACCTATTTTAGATCAATTAAACCTTAGCATTGCCCCTGGTACAACTGTTGCCTTATGTGGTCCTTCAGGAGTTGGTAAAACTACAATTGGCCAACTTGTTGAAAGATTTTATGAGGTTGACAATGGTGAAATTTTACTTGATGGTTACCCTCTCCACTTTATTGATCCCAAATGGTTACGTAAAAATGTTTTGGGATATTTAAGTCAAGAACCTACCTTATTTGCAGGATCTATTTTAGATAACATCAAGTATGGAAAGCCAGAAGCTTCTATGGAAGAAGTTATTGCCGCCTGTAGAGCTGCCAATGCACATGAATTCATCGCTCAATTTGACAATGGTTATCAAACTCAAGTTGGTGAACGAGGTGTATCTCTTAGTGGAGGTCAAAAGCAAAGAATAGCAATTGCCAGAACAATCTTAAAAGATCCTAAAATCTTAATCTTAGACGAAGCCACATCTGCATTGGATAATCATAGTGAAAGAGTAGTCCAAGAAGCTTTAAATAGATTAATGAAGGATCGTACAACTATAATTATTGCTCATAGATTAACTACAATCCAAAATTCCGATGTTATTATTGTATTAGGCAAGGTAAAGGGTAATATTGCTGAAATGGGCAATCATGAAGCTTTAATGAAGCTTAAAGGAGAGTATTATCAACTTAGGGAGAAAATGAATACTAATTAATATAATAAAAATTAAGCTTATTTAATTTTAAAATTTACCCATAATTATTTTTCTTTATCAATTTATATTTAATGAACTAACCCTGAATAAAATAAAAATCATAAAAATGAAACCCTTAAATACTGACGATAATGGTTTATGCACTGTGTGCAGTGCTGATAAGTGCGAATCCATTAAATGGAGACCAATATTAATGAACTCAAAATATAACAGAGACACTGAAGAGTTCACTCTCACCGACGGTAAAATTATCAAGCGCGATGAATTACCTAGTTACAATAGAATAGTTATGGATGGGTCAATGTACGCAAGTTATAACCCAACTCCTTTACTAGTAGCCAAATACAAACCAGATAATTTTGAAGTATTTGATATTCACTGTGAATAAACAACTTTTTATTATTATAATACTAATCTAGTGCTTATTCTTCTTCTTCATTTCATTCAAATAAATTTTATACTCTTCATAAGTTCCAAATTGTCTCGGTATTACACTTTCACTTTCAACTTCTTCCTTCTTTTCCTTCACTGGTTGGAATTGCTTAACAAATTCTATTCTCTTGCTCTTTCTATTAGATTCTTGACGTTCAATAACTTCTTGAGTGGGTTTATAATTTGATTTTAAAATTCTTCTAATTGATTCTGGTGAAACTTTAAATTCTGCAGAGAGTTTAGGTACGTTAAATTCATCACCAAGCTAAATTAATAAAAATATTATTAGTAATTGAATTAAATAAAATTTATATTAATTACTTCTTTATGTAAAAATCTAATTTTATCCATTGCCATTCTACTTAATCGCTTTTCAGGTTCCCATTTATCACCAGCTAATTTAGTTTTTAAAGCTTCTTTATGAATTAACCAAGCTGGTTTATTTCCTTTTGTATCTGATTTTGGATATAATTTTTTATAATTTTCTCTCTTTTCTCTATCAAAAGGTTTCTTATACTCCTTCTTCTTTGGTTTTTCAATATTTAATCTTTCACCCCAATTTAAATTTTTAATTTTTAATTTATTACTAGTTATTAAAGCTTCAACATTTTCTTCTTTTTTAGAATTATTACTAGTATTATCGGATTGTAAACTCTCAAATGCAGTATTAGTAGGTTTTTGTGAGTAAAACTTTGGTAATTGACCAATATTAAAGGTATTATTAATAGTTACTCTTTTATTAATATTAATTATTAGGTTTCTAAACTGGTTACTCATTTTATTATCTATTTATTTATATTATTAAATTTAAATTTCGGAACAAAAATTATTCCA
>KQ964500.1:0-14384 GCA_001566745.1 Conidiobolus coronatus NRRL 28638
CTTTTTAATTATAAAATATTATTTTTATAACATTTTAAAAATCTATATATTACTAGTTTTAGATAATTTATTTATATTTTATATATGCTCTTTTCAAAATTATTATTTAAATGTAAATGATTTAATATTATTAAAGCTATTAAATAAATAAGTAAAGCTAATATTTCCATATTAAAAATCTATATTAAAAACATAAAATAATAATAAAGGTTATTTAATAACCTTAATTATTTAATAATCAATAATATTATAAATTATATTAACTTTACCAGAATCACTCATATTATAATTAATTTGCTTATAAATATTTATTATACCATATATTTAATTTTTATAATTATTTATATAATTTATTTACTTTAAATATAAATCAATATTAATATACACAAATATTATATTAAAGCATATTAAAAAAATACCTTCTATTATTTTTAATCATCTTAAATAAATTAAATATATTTTTTATAATTTTAATAGAATACTTTATTTAAATTAAATTTTATATTACTTTATATTATTGTGGATTTTATTGTTAAATTTTCTGGAAGTTTACATAATGGATGCATTTACTCAAACAAACATGGCACTGTGTGAAGGTCTCGGATCAGTGCAAAATTTTAGAGAATATGCTCCTTTGCTTCTGGCTTTAATCTAGTTATTTTCGCGTCGTGATCCATGGCCGCACTCGTGAACGTGAAGGGAAATTGTCCAACGAATCGAAACGTAACTCCGTTGACGTCTAGATCATTCCAATTGACCCAAACCCTTGGTATTTAAGCATCGTCATGATTAACGCAATAAAGCATAACTAATATACTCTAAATCTTAATTTTATCCTTGATTGCGACATTTTTGACGGAAGAAAACAGACTGCAAGCGTAGAAATTCAACAATTATATTCTACACATATTTAGCTATATTTAACTACTATTATAATAAAAATCGATTCATAACTAATTATTAGTATTATTATTAATTTATTTTTAAATTGCCAAATCTACTATTTGGTATATATGAAAAATATATAATCACAATATTATAAATTTGTACAAAATTTTAACTTTCTTAAATCTTAGATATTTTTCAGTTAGTATTTCATTTAAATTGATTCATATAATATGAATATTACTATATCGGTTAAAATGATGGATTTGAGAAAGCTGTTACATAGATATTTAATTTAATAAATGAAATAAATGATTAAAAATTATATTAATATTTATCATGTTAAACCTCTGATTCACGGGAATAAATGGGTGCAAGTGTTTTAGAGGCTACTTATAACATATTTTATACTTTGCTGTTTGTATATTAGATATAAAAATTAAAGATTATTACGAGATATTTTTTATTGATTGCTTGTTTTACTTGAGTATTTATATTTGATCGATGAAATAATTTTGCTAATGTATAATATTTTATTTCATAGTTAAAAATATATCAGCTCTTTTAAATTACACTTCTGATTATTATTTAACTATATAATATTTTAATATTGAAAGCTATTTAATTTTAGATTCTAGCAAAGTTCAATAAAACCAATATCATGTTTTAGTAGTACTATTGATCTTCTTCAAAAAAAATTAAATTAGAAAGCTAGAAACCTGATAGTAGATTTTGCAGCTTTTGCAGCTTTAGCTAATTAAATAACACAGGCTTGATATATATCAAAGTATACTTGATTTTATAGATATCAGGTAATCTTATAAGAATCCGTTAGTAAAAATATTAAATATAGTGTTATATTTAAACACAAATAATGAAACTATGCTAAAAGAATAAAAAGAATATATTAAATTTAATATTACCTTAATTACCACCAATAATATCATGAAATGACAAAAAATCAAAATTGTTGATCTTATATTAATCCATAAAGTCGTGAGTTCATTTCGAATATTAATTTTTATTGGATGAGAAGAGAATTTGAATAAAAATAAATGTTCAAATGGATAAAATAAATGCTTTTGATGAAGTATTTAGCCATTTCCAATATTAAGACCTTGCCAGTATTGAGCGTCATATATAAGCCTGATATCATGAGTATAACGTGATAATTCGGTTGAATGAAATAAAAATCGAACTATCCTCTATAACATGTGACCTGCAATGAACTGATTCCACAATGATTGAGGTGACAGAATTGGGGATAATTAGAAAATGAAGTATAAAACTGACGTCTATACTAAGTTTGTTAGGAACTGACATATTAAATCGTAAAATTAATGAGTTTTAGATTAACAAAGTTAAGCCAGCTTAAAGGCACTTTAGATTTTAAAAGATGGAGCAGTACCCAAGGTAATATACTATTTCAATAGCGATAATAGAAAGTATAGCAGTCCCTAAAATACTGTTTCAATTACTAATTTGAAATGAATTCTAATAACATAATATATCTAATATATACTATAATATAGTTTACTAACTCTATTCTTAGCTCTTTCTAAGCCACTATTTGACAAAATATTAATTGCTAATCGGTAAGTTGTGTTTAAATAATTTTCGATCAACAGTATATTTTTAGTGCATTCAAATACACTAGAATAATTTAATATAAAAAGCCAGAAGTATAATGAAATTATATCACATATCTATAACTTTATTTTTAAAGCTTTAACTTGCTAATTTAAATACTAATTTTCTTTTGTTTAATTTGATAGTGGTGAAATCGCTTGCCGTGTTATGAGAACTGCTAAAAAGTTGGGTATTAAAACAGTAGCTGTATATTCAGAAGCTGACAGATTAAGTCAACATGTCAAATTAGTAATATTTTATTTAAATTTACATATAACTATATTAACATAATTTTTTATAGGCTGACGAAGCATATCTTCTTGGCCCCCCTCCTAGTGGCGAAAGTTATCTTCTTATGGATAAAATTTTAAACATTGCCAAATCTAGTGGCGCTCAAGCTATTCACCCAGGCTATGGATTCTTGTCAGAAAACTCTCACTTTGCCGATATGTTAGAAGAGACTGATGTTGAATTCATTGGACCTCCTGCAAGCGCTATGATTTCTATGGGATCCAAGAGCGAAAGTAAAATTATTATGGAAAATGCTGGCGTTCCCGTCGTTCCTGGTTACCACGGAGAGGATCAAAGTATTGAGAGGCTAAAGGCTGAAGCTGATAAAATCGGATATCCAGTTTTGATTAAAGCTATCAAAGGTGGAGGTGGTAAAGTAAGTATAATATATTCTATTCAAGAATAATAACTTAACAATTTAATATTTAACAGGGTATGAGAATTGTTGAAACTCCCGATCAATTTGAAGCTATGTTGGAATCATCTAAAAGAGAGTCCATGAAGTCATTTGGTGATGATCAAGTGTAATTATTAATCATTTTTTTCATGCAACATTTATTAATTTATCTTAGCTTGGTTGAAAAGTATTTAACTACTCCTCGTCATATTGAAGTACAAGTTTTCGCTGATAAGCTTGGTAACGCAGTTCATTTATTCGAACGTGACTGCTCTGTTCAACGTCGTCATCAAAAAATCATTGAAGAAGCTCCTGCCCCCGCTTTATCTCCAGAACTCCAAAAAGAATTTGGTGAAAAGGCCGTAGCCGCCGCAAAAGCTGTCAACTATGTAGGTGCTGGTACAGTAGAATTTATTATGGATAATGAAACTGGAAACTTTTACTTTATGGAAATGAATACTCGTTTACAAGTAGAGCATCCCGTTACTGAAATGGTTACCAACGTTGATTTAGTACAATGGCAATTAGAAGTCGCTGCTGGAAACCCACTTCCTCTTAAACAAGAAGAAATCAAATTAGATGGACATGCTTTCGAAGCTCGTATCTATGCTGAAAATCCTGAAAATAACTTTTTACCCGACGTTGGACCTCTTAAACACCTTAGCACTCCTGAACCTTCATCAGTGATTAGAGTTGAAACTGGTGTTCTCCAAGGCGACCAAGTCAGCGTCCATTATGACCCTATGATCGCCAAGTTAGTTGTTAAAGGACAAGACCGTACCGAAGCTTTAAGAGTTCTCCGCAAAGCTCTCCAAGAATATCAAATTGTTGGATTGAACACCAATATTGACTTTTTAACCAGATTATCTAGCCATCCTGAATTCATTTCTGGTAACGTTGAAACCGGTTTTATCAAAAAGCACTATGATGAGCTTTTCCCTAAACATGAGCCAGTTAAACCAGAAGTTCCCGTATTAGCATGCTTAGGTCTTTACTTGCGCCACGCATCTACTTCCAACTCACACAAGGAGGACCCATTCTCTCCTTGGGACAACAAAGATGCTTTTAGATTCAACTTGGCTTCAACCACTCAATTCAAGTTTGAATCAGGGGAAAAGACACCATTGAACGTCACAATGACCTATGGAAAAAATGATCAATTCGATTTTATCGTAGATCATCCTCAATACACAGAACCTATTCATGTTAAAAACGTTAGATTAGTTGACCATCAGCAAGGAGATAACAAAGTTGTTGCAGAAATTAATGAGCGCTTATACAAGACTACTGTAGTCATTCCTAACGAAGAACAAGTTCAAGTATTTACAGACAGCGGAAAAGTTGTTATGAAGCTCTCTCCTCCCAAATATGTTCAAAACACTGCTGATACTGGATCTGTAAACTCTGTAAAGTCACCCATGCCTTGCAAAATCACTCAAGTATTAGTTAAAAAAGGCGATCAAGTTAAGAAGGATCAACCTTTAGTTATTTTGGAAGCTATGAAAATGGAACATGTGATTAAAGCTCCTAAGGATGGTGTAATTGAAAGAGTTGTATACTCTAAGGTAGGAGAATTAGTTGGCGAAAACCAAACATTAGTAACTTTTGAAGAAGATAAATAATCTTTTATAAATAAAATAATTTAGTTTAATATTATATTTGATATTCAAAATTTTAACATGATTTATTAATTAAATACATAACCAACAGTTAAATCAAGCATTTCTTGTTGACTAAGCTTTCCAGAGTCTAAGCAGAAAATATTTTCGTTTTGATGATTGATAATAAATTGAGAATTGATAGATTTATGGCTTAGCTGCACTGAATCATGGATATTTTTATAAAACTTCAAATAACTTGGATAAACAATCAGCTCAAAATAGTGTTCAGGATCTTTCCAGAAACCCTCGATAGTTTCATATCCTTCTCTAGAGTTCCTTCTTTCTAAAAGCACGTTAAAATCGCTGAAAATGAATATCAGATTGTCAATAAGCTTCAAAAACTTTTCGTCATGGAAGTATAAAAAACCTTCAACAATTAAAACTGTTTTTACGGGCTCTGATTGCTCAAAATTGTCTATAAAATGACTAATTGCGTTGTAAAATTTCTCCATGTTAATTGCTTCAGGAGTGTCCCAGTTATCGAACCCAGTAACTGAATCTTTTGGAATCTGACTGTCTGGTAAGTAATACTGGTCTTGTCCAATTAAGTGCACTTTGTAGCCCATATCAGCCAGCTTCGATTTTAAATTTTCTGACAAAGTAGTTTTTCCACTGCAGCTGCAACCACTAACTCCTACTACTGTTAAATTTGAGTTAGACTGTTTCATTTGTTTAATCTCAGTACTTATTAATTTATGCTATTTACTATTAATCTAGTGACTAGCCAATTTTTGATACTACTTAAATTAAGATGAATTAAATTATGGGTTACATTTAAATCTGTTTATTGATCTAAATTATTTTAAAATTTAAATGGATAAATATATATATAACAATACACTCTCTTACTTTTATTTTTAGATTTGATATTCAATTAGTTTAAAGAGCTCAAATGTAAAACTATTTAATTAAAATCCACGAATAATATTATTATACTCAAATAAATATATAATTTATTAGAGTCGCCTATAAAAATAAAATTATTATTACTATTTATGTATTTACTATAGCAAGTTCATTCAAGTTTAGAATACTCAAAATAACATATGTTATACAAAGTTTAAATTTAAATATCTATAATATTTATAAAATGAATACTTATTTATATTGAATGTAATCAAATTAGTATATTTGATATATGATAGGCAAAGTAAGTGATGTATATAGTATATAAAATACGCATCAAAGAGTGTATAACTATTGAATATATATAATATAGATTATCAATTTTTTAATAAAATTTTAAAATTAAATGGAATTACAATATATTTTATCCATAATTATTTAGCAATTATTCATAAAATAGATTTATGAATATATAAATAATACTCATCAAACACTCATTCAATATTAATTTAATGTTGCTTCAAATAAATTATAAGGTGATTTTAATAGTTTAACAAAATTATTGTATTTATTAGAGCGTTGTTTATTGCTCAAATAGAGGATGATCTACAGAAATATATTATATATTACTAAGGATTTTATTAACGCCAGCGTATGTTAAATATGAGTTGAAAGTTTAATTTTGAAATTTTGAACATAAAATAGAACAGCTTAATCAAAGCATAAGTTATTATATTATTGGTTTCATAATAAAAGCAACCATTTTAATCAAAGTGAAATATCTTTAATGTATTTCAAATACAATTAAAGGCTCGCAGTTTATTTTCCTTTAATATTCAATATGAGAAAATTCTGAAAAATTCGCAGAATTACAAAAACAAAAGTAGTCAATCAATCTAAAATTAGCCACCCATAAAATTAAGAATTCAATTTTAAATAGAAGTATTAAGGGTTAATTGAATTAATTTATTAAATAACAGTTTTAATTAATAGGTAATAGCATAAAAGATAATAAATGCCTCTTTTTTATTTCAAATAAAAAAATACATAATTTAATACCAAATTTCATAAGTATGATATAATATTCATGTTCTTTAATTCTGATATTAGTTTAACAGTTTTTAAATTTACTCAAAGTTAAAATATATTAATAATGCTTTCAATTATAGGTTTCTGAATATTTATTTTGTATTTTTAACGAGCTTATAATTTAATATTTGCTTGTTTTTAATGCAAATCAACTTCTTTCAGGTAAATATTATTGAATAAGTAAAATTTACTATACTGATCGATTTTTATTATATAAAGTATTCAATATGAATTTTGAAATAACTAATCAAACTATTGAAAAGCTTCAGTCAGAAGCCAAAGCTAAGAAAGAAAATGAGCTCGTAACTTTATGCAGCAAAGCTCTTGAAGATCTAACGCAAGTAAAATCGCGCCTTGTTGGAGGAAAGGCTTTACCACCTCCGCCCTCTGCTATGGAAGAAAACGATGGAAGAGATGACATAATCGTCACAGACACAGTTTCCGAGGAGTTCATCGGTGATCGCTACTATAAAGTATTTCAATTGGGTATCAGTACCAAAATGCCTATCAAAATTCAACAGGTTACCTTAGATGCTCTTCACAAGCTTATTGCGCACAATTTACTAAATGGCAATGAATCTTGGGAATACAACGATTCCCTTTTTTCAAACACTATACTATCAACAAGATCTACTATGGTGTTCGACAATGGGTTAATAAACTTTGACCAATATTTCAAAGCCACAGAAGTGAATGACTTACTAGAGCTTCATCGAGTATGGCCATGGAATTCTGACGTACCAAGCACTTCGAGTCCAGTTCCAAAAACTAAAAAAGGTTATAAACTAATTGACGATCTTGTATACTCAGTGTGCAGATGCTATAACGGACCAAAAACAGATGAGAGCATCCAAATTCAAGTTGCGCAAGTTTTGATTACATTATATGCATCACCATGTACATCAATTCATACTGTTAGCTTGCTGCATATTATAATGACTCTTTTGAATATGGCTATATATTCCACTAAGCCATCAACTTTAAACGTAGCAAAAGCTACCATGATTCAGATCGTAAACTTGGCTGTTTCTCGACTTGAAGAGTGTCATTTAAGACAATCATCTAAACAGTCTACAAGTTCAGTAGATGTAAACCACTCTAATGATGAAAAAACGCCGCAAAATGAAGAAGTTTCAGAAGCAAAAACAAGTAACTCGTTATCTGATGAAGAGTTTACCAAGCTTGAAATTTTAAAACTTGATGTACTTATATTATTACAGTTTTTATGCCACTTTTCAATGGGCAATGACAAACTTAGCTCTGATTCCCAGGTGTCCACGGCATTGGATGCTCGTTGCCGTAGTTACTCGCTAGAGTTAATTTTATCTACTCTTAATAACTCGGGATCTTGTTTCAAGTCAGATGAAAGATTTCAAACAATTTTGAAAAGAAATTTATGCATTTCTTTATCAAAGAATGGTATATTTGCCGAAGCAACTATATTTGAACTATCTCTTTCAATCTTTATTGTGTTGTTTAGTGAGTTTAGAGCATTACTAAAAAACGAAATTGAGTTATTGTTTAAAGAAATTTACATTAGATTATTGACGATGAGTAATTCAACATATTATCAAAAATCACTAATTCTTCAAGCTTTCATGAAGATCTGCGATAACTCTCAAGCAATAGTTGATATGTATGTAAATTATGACTGCCATTTAGGATCTTCAAGCGTCTTTGAAGCTATGGTCAGCACTCTTTCCAAAATTTCTCAAGGAAGACCAACTAAAGCCATGCAAAACACTCAAAATAAAGGTATTTTTAATAAAGGCGATAAAACTGAGGAGTTGGATAAAGTAGAGGAGAATTGGCTTCGCTTAAGAGGATTAAGATGTTTAGTAACACTGATTCAATCACTTGTAGGGTGGAGTCAAATGTCCCAATCCTCAGAATTACCAATTACACCAGTCGCTCAAAGTCATTCTCGTGCATCTTCAGAAGTGATAGATGGAGCTAGTGATCAACTTAAAGATCAACGCGGCCCAATTGTGGTTAATAAGCACCATTTACAACATGTAAGTATTTCAGACAGTAGTCCTAGGCAACTATTCTCGCCTCATCTCCTCAATCGACCCTCTTCAACTCAATCTGAAGACGATCCACAGCAATTGCTGGAATTGAGTAACAAAAAGCAAATATGGGTCCAAGGAGTTGAAAAGTTTAATCAAAACCCAAAAAAAGGAATAAAATTTTTGAGGGAGCAAGGATTTGTAGGGGAAACTAGTGAAGAAGTGGCTAGCTTCCTTTTATCTAAAGATGAGCTATCTAAACCATCTATTGGTGAATTTTTAGGAGATCCTGATCAATTCAATATAAATGTAATGCACGAATTTGTTAACCAAATTGATTTTGAAGGTCTTGAGTTTGTAAACGCATTAAGAAAATTTCTTCAACTTTTTAGATTACCAGGTGAATCTCAAAAAATTGATCGTATCATGGAAAAGTTTGCAGATAGGTACTGCGAAACCAATCCAAATGTTTTTAATAATGCTGATGCTGCATACGTGCTTGCTTTTTCAGTTATTATGTTAAACACAGATCAGCATAGTAATCAAGTACGTAATAAGATGGATAAAGTCATGTTTATTAGAAATAATCAAGGTATTGATAATGGAAAGAATCTTCCTCAAGAATTTTTAGAAGCCATTTTTGATGATATCGGAGAAAACGAAATTATCATGGAAAGTGAAAGATTTGATGATAATTCTTCAAAAGGCGACTCTAAGGCTGCATATCAAAAAGAAGCTTCTTATCTTCAAAAGAAACTTCTCTCACTTTTCCAAGGAATTCCCTTACGCGAATCTGATCAAATATTTTTAAGCGCAACTCAAAGCGATCATGTTAAACCAATGTTTGGAGTTGCTTGGTACTCGATTATTGCTGCATTGAGTCGTATATTTGAAGAAGTTAATGAAGAAGATAATAATGAATGGTCAGGTATGAAAGATAAAAACCCCATTCCAGAGCCTATTAGACTTTGCTTAGAAGGATTTAGTGGAGCTATTCGCATAACTAGCATATACTCAATGGATGTAGAACGCAATGCATTTGTTTCTGCAATGGTTAAGTTTACATCTCTCAGCGATATTCCATCTATTCAAGTTAAGCACGTGGCATGTATTCATTCGTTATTGACCCTTGCACATGCATATGGAGAGTATCTTGAAGATAGCTGGGATCTTATTTTGGATGTAGTTTCAAGATTAGATCAACTAAAATTGCTAAGCGACCCTGCTGTTGTTAAATCCAGAAAAGCATCAATTTCAAGTATTTCTCAGCAATCCAATATATCCAATGAATCAACTGAACAAGTTTCAATTGAAGGTCAAACAATGTCTCTACCAGCTAAAGATATTCGATTATCATTAAATTTGAATACTGATCTAACACATCTACAACAATTGAAAGTTGTCCCTGATATTGGTCCACAGCTAAAGAGCTTAAGTCACCAAAATACCTTGGTAGTTATAGATCAAATCTTTAGCAAAAGTGTTCAATTTGGCGCTAGCAGTATTCTTTCTTTCTATAGAGCATTATGCAATGTCAGTCTCAAAGAAATGGAGGAACTCCCACCAGCAAATCCTAGAAGCTTCAGTCTTCAAAAAATTGTAGAAATTACCTATTACAATATGGATCGTATGAGACTTGAATGGTCTCAAATTTGGAAGGTATTGAGACCATATTTCAACACTGTTGGATGTCATAGAAACTTTAACTTAGCATCTATTGCTGTTGACTCATTGAGACAGTTGGGTATGAAGTTTTTGGAAAGAAAAGAATTGAATCATTTCCATACTCAGCAAGAGTTCATGAAGCCATTTGAACACATTGTTAAATATAGCTCATCTTCTGGTATACATGATCTTGTGCTACAATCACTTACTCAAATGGTTCAAAGTAAAGCCGATTGTTTAAAATCAGGCTGGAAATCCTTGTTTACCGTATTGAATTATATCACTAAGCGCCAGCCTTCGATTTCTGTTCTTTCATCATCATGGAAATTGTGTAGATATGTTTTAACCACTTATATTGAACACATCGATACATCTTTTGTAGATGGAATTAACTGCCTTGTTGCATTTGTTATTAACCCTGTTAGCCAAGACATACGTGTTGAAGCTCTACAACTTTTCAAGCAAATATCTGATATCCAATTGGATGGATTTAACCAAGAATTAAATAGCGATGGCTCAGAATTTTTCAATGAGGATAAGCTATTTTTGAAATGGTTCCCTATCCTTTCTGGACTTTCAAAAATTGTGATTGATTGTCCCCACCCTCAACTGAAGAGCAAAGCTCTTAATCAGCTATTCGATACAGTTAAACAGTGTGCTGACAAATTTAGCAAAGAATTTTGGAAAGCTTTACTCAGATCCATTGTTGCCCCTATTTTCGATGATCTTAGATCAACGCCAAGCTTGAGTGATTCATCTTCTGCCACAACAACAACTTGGTCTGAAGCGATTGAAAACCTAGTCTCTCTTTTCAGAGATCATTATGATTCTCTACATAGTAACTTAGATTATACTGATTATATGTTTGATACTTTGGCATCGATGCTACTTCTTCACAGAAACGAAAAATTAACAAAACAATCGTTGACACTGTTCCAAATTCTTGTTTTAGAAAATGGTTACAGATTTAATGAAGATATGTGGCGCACAGTTACCCGTTGTCTGTCTAGCTTTTTCGACCAAACAACTCCAGAATCGCTATTTCAACTTGTTCCAGCTGTATCTCCTAAAACTGTTGATTTAAATTCTCACCCAATAGCTCAACTTACAGCTAATGAGCTAAACGAGCAATCAGATATATCAAGCACTGCTCAAGCCTCAGAAATCGATTTAAACAATGCCCCATTCTCTTCAAACTCTGAATCCACCCACGCTATGTTAGATGAAGATAACGAAATTCAATCTCCTAGCGCACCTAAAACTACTAACAATATTGATGTACCTAATGAGTTATTCAAGTGTAGTGTACATTTGACTCTTCTCCAGTCTCTAAAAACTATTCTAGTTACTCCTCGCCCAGAATCAGATTCTTCAGAATCTCAGCAGCTTCCTCTTGTTATGCTTATGCCTAGACATATCAGCCAAATTTGGTTGGGCTTACTCCAAAAATCCGCTCTATTCGCACAAAAATTCAATGAATTTGATGAATTACGCACCCACCTTTGGAGATCAGGCTATGTTACACATTTGCCTCATTTAATTCGTCAAGAAACTTCTGCCAAAGGAACTTTTATCCAGCTTGGTTTTCAAGTTTACGGGCAATTTGGAGATGACTATACCTCATCATCTATGGGATCTAACGATAAAGATGATGATAATGTCCTTCCTACCTCATTTTTCATTGAGTTAAACGAAGAATGCTATTCTATTTTGAACAAGTTTGAAGGAATGCTAAGAGAGCTTCCAACTAATCCTTCAAGATCTAGAGATCTCTCCAATTGGAGTCATTTAGTATCATTAATTCTCACTGAAATCAGTAATATCCCTTGGCAATCTTCTGATGACTTAAAAGTCGAGCAACTAAGAAGATGCTTACCTCAATATCATACTCTAGCAGTTAACTTAATCAACACAGATATTGTTGATGTTCGTCTTGGGGTACAAAAGTTTTTAAGAAGATTTGGAGATAAAATTTTAAACGTCTTATTACAAGGCTCTATGACTGCAAAGGAACTTGGACTCAAATCAGTATCTAAGCCTAGCACACCTGTTGCCAATGGTGGTAGAAAGTTTGATTTGAATGATCCAAGCTCTTTAATTAGTCAACCTCCTTTAGATATTGATATACCAGAGTCTGATATACCTTCAGATATCAACTCTATATCACTAAATTAGTCAAAAATATTTATAAATGATTATAGCAGCTAAAGCTATTATTTTTCTATTGTGGATATTGGTATATTTTTTACAGCTCATAGCATTTTAATAAATCAAACTTAATAATTAAAACGTGTTTTTGTTTCTTACAATATTATATACGTTTAGAATTTGAGAGGTTCTGGTTAATTTAGCTCAAATTTTGTATGAATACTCTTCAAAATTTAAATTTTAATACAAGCGAGTTATTATCATATATGGTTATTAAATAAAAGAGAAAAATTAATAATATCATATTAGAACGCTGTACTAAAAACATTAACTAGTAAAAGAGTTTACTCAATAAGCTTTGATCATATAAAAATCAAAAATATTATAAATCTGCCATATAAAAAAATTTGGACCAAATCTCCTCGATTTAACCAGAGTCTCTTATATATACTATTTTTATACAAAAATAAATGATTGAATACTGAATTAAAAGTTACAATATATTTTAAACAAAAATTTTATTAAATTAATAATTATGAAGTATGTATATATGTGGCGATGTTATATTATATTATTTTTTGTTATAAAAACTATTTTTAGTATGATGATTGTTAAATTATTCTTTTTCCTTATTGGCTTGGTTGCGTTGATCTATTGTTCTAACTGTAGGGTGCATTTGTAAGCCATGGATATCTTCATTCCACTTAATTGGGTTACGCTTTTGAGAAATGTAGAGACGGACACATGAATATAGTACAAGGACAACACCACCAGCAACAGGCAAAGCCAGTAGAGAGGGCTGAGACGATAACTAGTACCAAAGGCAACATTGAAAGGTGGAATGTAAACAATACAGAATCCGAGAGCAAAACCTATGGCTAATCCGATGAAGTTTTTGGTGTTGGAGAACATGTGCTTTCCAAATGGATAACGTAATCTGGATTTACAAGCAAATAAGTTGAAACCTTGAGTAATCATAATAGAGAGGTAGTAGATGGATTGAGCTTGTGCTAAAGCTTCAACTTGAGTACTAGCATCTAAGTCGATTCCAGCAACGGTGGTATATGTTATAGCTTTACTAGTCCATAATTTGTTCTCTGATTGAAGTTTTTGAGCATTCCAAGCATCTGTGGGTGTAATACCAAAGCTGCTTAAAACCCAGAAATAGGCAATATGAGCAACAATTGCTTCAATAACACCAGCTTCCAAATAACCCCAAGATAATAAACCAGTATCGACCATAACTTCACCTTCAGTCTTTTCAAACTTTTCTTTCCAATATACTGAAGTGAACAATCTGCTAAAGTTGTGAGAAAGTTTTTGTGACCAAGTAGCGGGAATTTCTTCACCAGTTTCAGGATCAATCTCCAACTTAATTTCGCGAGACTTGAGTCTAGTTAATCTTTCAATGGTAGCAGGAGTAACAGGCTTACGAGGAGGTAATTTCATTAAACCAGTTTCAGTTTCGGGCTTATCCCAAGCATAAGAAAGAGCAGCAAAGAGTTCAAAACCAAGATCAATAACCAAGATCAAAATAGAGGTTAATGGAAGAGGAATAGGAACAATGATATAGAGTAATTGTGGAAGGACTTCAGGAATAGAGTGAGTAACAGTGTACTTGATACTCTTTTTCAAATTAGTGAAAATAAGACGACCTTCTTCAATACCTCTGACAGTACTAGCAAAATTATCATCTAATAAAATCATGGCAGCAGCTTCCTTAGAAACATCGGAACCAGATTCATTCATAGCAATACCTAAATC
>KQ964501.1:32601-43364 GCA_001566745.1 Conidiobolus coronatus NRRL 28638
GTTACTATTTATAACTCTATTCTAATTTCGCAGCAACATTTCTTTGATATATATGCTTCTAAATCTTTTTATAGTCATAGAATCAAAAATATTTTCTTTTATTCTTGAACAGCCAAATAGTATCAAAACGGCCATTTTAAAATAATCTTCAATTTTGGCAATCTTTTTATTAAAAATTGAAAAATGGCATATTTGTAATGAATAAGCGTAGTTATATATAATATTCACATTTCTGCTGTTAATTAATTTTGTGCATAAAACCATTTGATTCCTTTAATATTTTAAAATGAATAGATTTAATAAAACGCTTTTCAAGCTAAAATAGTAAGCGAAGCTAGATCAAGCTATGGATAGTTAGTTTAAAGAAAAATACAATATCTTACTATTTAATATCTTAGTGAGAAAGTATAGAATTATTGTATTTGGGGATTTAAAACGTCTGACAGAGTTATTGCTAGTTATTAAACTTGGAAAGAATCCAAAAAACAATTAGTTAATATTTTATTAAACCCTTTCTTCACAGGAGAAAGTTGTAAAATTATGCTAAACCCTTCAATATTAAGAGAGGGTAGTGTTAATGATAAAATAGATTGAAAATATATTAATACGTTTCAATGCTAAAGCTTATAATTTTTATTATAAATAATTTAACTTATTTGCCAATAAGAGAATCATTATTTAACCAACGACTAACTAAATCATAGGCGTTTTCTTTTTGATCAGAGGGATACATATGGCCTCCCTTAAAGCCTCGTACATACGTTAGTAGATCTGACTGTCTCACTTGCCCAGCTAAATCCCCATTCTTACTGTTATACCAATACTCTTCTTTTAATTTTCTAAAGTCTGACTGTCCCTTCCAAGGCAAAGACAGAGTCCAGGCCCTGTTCCCTAAGTAGTTACAGATGTAATCCAAGTCACCAGCATAGATTAGAACTCTTATATTATTCTCTAACAGCTTAGAAATTGAACTATGTGTAGGCCTTGGATTATCTCCTGTGAGTACAAACTTCATATTAAGATTACTGTTACAGGTTTGAAAAGGGATGAACTCAGTATCTTTAACGCCTAGTAACTCTCTAGTAGAATTTGAATTAAGCCAATTCTCAATATTAGTAATTTCCGTGTAGCAGCTTTCTGGAGTGCTGCACTCTTTAGAGATATCATAATGGCTAAACTTTTTCTGATTATTTGGAAAGCCTACTTTAGAAAAGCAGAATTGATTGGCTTCGAAGCAAGTATTTGTATCTTTGGTACGATGACACTCTCTCACTCTTAGCTCACACTCAGGCCAGTCTCTCTGCATTTGCTCGCATATTGTATTATTATATAACTGTCCCTTTTCAGAATTGCAAGCTATTTGTGGAAAATATTTAAACTGTGTTAAGTAGTCAACTATACCATTTCCTATTCCAATTGACGTCAGAGGAACTTTGAACTCAAACTTTGGATCATTATTGTAGTCCAAAATTAAATCTGAGATTAGAGGAATATAGTGACCAGCGTAAGATTCGCCAAATATATGAAGCTTATTCTTTTTAAATTGAGGATACAACTCATACCATTGAAGGAGGAACTCAAGAGCATGTACACTTGCTTGCTGTGCATTATCTACCTCATAGTCTGATTCGGAGCTCACTGAGAACCCAGTACCCAATGGTTGATCCAAGAATAGCAAATTTGCATTGTTAGCCCAACTATATTCATTTAATTGAGCTGTTTTATTATCGTGTTGAAAAGTACAGGGTCCAATTTCCATTAAATTTCCTACCATTGAAGAGCATCCTGGACCTCCATTTAACCAAAGGATTAGTGGGTCAGTTGATGGGTTATTACGCGATTCTGTGACCCAGTAGAATAGATCGTGACGATGTGCATCTTCTCCAACGGTGACGTATCCAGTGTACTATACAAATCTATAAATAAAACATAAGTCAACATCTAACTTTATTACCTGGTTAACTTTATCTTCACAAATTTGTGTATGGTCTATTTTTTTCTTCCTTCTATCAATACTATTTAAATATGAGGCAAAATCCCAATTTGATTGGCTTAATTGATCTTTGATATCAATATAATTGCTTGCAAAATCAAGAAAAGTATTTAAAGTACCGCCAATGCTTACAGGGTCAGGCTGGAATTCGAAGCTTTTTATAGGCAATATCAACGAGTATAGAAAATGAAAAACTTTCATCTGATATTTCTGATCAATAGAATAAATATATAAATAATTTTACTGAGATAAATGGTATATATATAAGTATATATGGATTTTTAATTTAATACCCTTAATATCACCCTTAAATTAAATTTTTATTAACTTGAAAATTAAGCGGTTATAACAAGTTTTCAATACTAGTTGAATAAATTATAGACCAACACCTCTTCCTTCGACATACCAAATGGTCTCAACCTTGCCGTTACGAACACCTACCATATGCGTGCTCATATTTATAGTAGGATCGCAGTGACCAGGGATGAGTTTGATAATTTGACCTAGCTTGAATTGGTCAGGGTTTTGGAACTTGGTGGCGCCCTTGGGAACAATCATTCCATGTTCATCTCCTTGGGAAATATATTCCAAAGGCTCAGTAGCTTCTGGAGCGTGGACCCAAGGAAGGCCACTATCTAAGCTTAAAGACTTAAGACCAGCATCAACGATCAATCTGGGGCAAATATCTGATTTGGCATTAATGCTGTTTACGCGAGAGTACATGAATAAACTTTGGCCAAACTGGTTAACAAGTTGATCGTCTTGGCCCAAGTTTAAAGTGTAATCGACATCCATGAATAAATAGGAACCGACCTGTACTTCGTTGTAGATTCCAGATTCGATTTCAAATTGGAAACTTCCGGTACCAGCGCCTGTGATAATAGGGCATGTGATATTCTGTTCATTTAAGAGTCTTAAGCATTCTTCTAATCTTTGCTTAATGGGACCTACAACATTGTGACGGCGCTCATCATAGCTACGAACGTGTTGATTAGCTCCTTGGTAAGCGTGAATACCTTGGAAGTGTAATTGAGGTTCATTTTTAACTATTTCTTGTACAATTTGAACAAATTCTTCTAAATTATCAATACCACAGCGATTTTGTCCAACATTAATTTCGGTGTAGATATTGAACTGAACGTCATACTCTTTGGCTATGCGTAAGTAATCATGAATGTTTTGGACATTGTCTGCACAGATAGCTAATAAAGGATGATCAGGCTTGCTCTTCATTTGCTGAGCAACCTTTCCAAGTCTAACTAATTTAGGCTCTCCAACAATAGGATTAGTAAGCAAAATATCCCAGTTAACAGAGCTGTAAGACCCATTGACCAAAGCCTCTACTTCTGTCAACTTAGCACAACAGATACCTTGGGCTCCATTTTGGACTTGCAAGTAAGCTACAGCAGGACTCTTGTGAGTTTTAAAGTGAGGGCGCATGCGGATAGTAGGTTGGTTAGTTAATTTGCTGCCAGCTTCTTGGACTAATTGCTTCATACCCAATAAATTCTTTTCAAAGGCGTCTAACTCAACAACAAGAACGGGAGTGTCTAAGGACTCTACGGAGTCGCCTATCTTAACTTCGCATTTAGCTTGGTGAGGGGCTTCTAATTTATTGATTTTGTTGTAGCTAATGGTCATTTTGGTTATAGTCGAATATAGGTAATTATTAGGGAAGGAGTAAAACTTTTTTGTAAGATTGATTGAATTTGATAATAAATGGAATTGACTACTTATTGATCTTGAATGCAGTCTAATACTCTTAATCATATATACTTAAAGCCTATTATTCTAAAATTTGTTTATATAGCTTATTTCGAAATGCTAATCATGAGTAAAAAACAAGTTGGCATTTTAATAAATTTAAATTATTCCATATAACCAATTGAATTAGGGTATTGGTAACACCTATTCCTATTAACTAACATTTCGAATGTTATCATATGACTGAAACTTTGGCTTTTTTCTGTAAAGAATAGCAGTAGCTCTTTTTTGAGACAAGTCATATGGTAATTTTGATAACAGTACATCTTTAATGTCAAAATTAATATAACTGATAGTCATCTATATCAATTTAGTCTTTTTATATACAATTTTGAATAACTGAGCTTGAAAAATAGTTAATAAATTATTAATATAATATTGGTGTAAGTAATAAAATTTCCAATAATATATATCATTATTTATATATTCATATAAATGCATTAATACAAAATAAATGATCTAAAGCTGCTCAAAAACATTTTTGTAATTAATCAAGAATCATTAAGGACGTTAATTAAGATTTTAATATTCAGTAAAAAAGTACTATTTTTGTCACAAATGCCGTATTTATATAATCAAAACAAAGTCGAGATAAGCAATATTTGATATATTTGGCGATTTTGATAACAAAAAAGATGTGTATTAGATTTTATGAGTAATGTAATAATACAGAATTAGCATTTGTAGAGATATTGTAAGTATTAAAAGTAAAAAAGGCAATTAAGGTAGAATAGCAATTGTATATAATAAGAAATAAAAATAGTATAAAAAGGGTAAAGAATTGAAAATAAAATTATTAAAGAAAAAAGATAAATAGATGAAAAGGTAATAACGATATAATAAATAAAAGAAAATATGATAAACTAAGCGTTGATAATATAAACACAAATTAACATGTACAATATGATTAATAACTATCTTACCCATTTAAGACAAGATGGCCGAGTGGTTAAGGCGTGTGCCTAGAAAGCACATGGGATTTCCCGCGCAGGTTCAAATCCTGCTCTTGTCGTTTAATTTTTTAAATTTCAATTTACTCCTTTAGTTAATTAAATTTTCTTTCATGCTTAGATTTTATCACTTTGCCTATATTAATTCTTCTATTATCACAATTTTATAGTTATTATCAACGCATAATTGCTATTAAATGAATTCTGTTATATATTCCCTCATAAGCTCAAACATTATCCAGCTATATAATAGAAAGCTGATCAAGCATTTTAAACGTTTATTAAAGAAGCAATACTATTAGAGACATATTATATTTTAACTTCTATTATTATTTTATAGGCTTTTCTCTGTTTGATTTTAAAATATTAATTCTATAACTATATGCGAGATTTTGGCTAAGATTACAAATTTTACTTAGAATTATTAACTGTTAGACCCAGTTCTAATATTTAATATCACATTATATAACATAATAGCATGACTTAAAATTAAAGTATCAAAATATATAAAATATAGTTCTATTATTAATTTTCATTTAGCATAGATAAATCAGTAATAGTCCATATTTCAAATTATAATACTCGTCTGTTTATATAAATTTGAATAAATGGAGTTGAAATATTTTATTAATAAACAGCGCTTTAAATATAGCATATAGTATTAATTTTAATTCTACTGGCATATATTGAATATCATCCTATTTTAACACTTAATATGATCTCATTATATATTAAATAAAGTCAACCAATGCTTTAAACTATGTATTCATTTTTTATCAGGATCCAATTTAACTAATATTGGAAATTTTTAAAATGTGGTAAACTTTACAAGTGGCTTATACGGTTAATTAAAGATAGAGAGATCAAATTATATGATGAAATTAACCTTTATGCTTATAATCTGGCATTATGAATTGCAATCATTAGATTGCATATTTGTAGAGAACTCGAAAGAATATTTCAATTAAAAGTACATTACATATACAGGACTAAGAATTGATAAAAAATGGATTTATATAACTGAAAATAAGAATTTATATAACTGAAAATAAGAATTTAAATAAAATAAATCTGTTTATAATTAATCTTAGCTTGACAAAGAGAATAAATGTTATAGATAATATAAATGTAATTTAACAAGACAAATAAAAGCTACAGTGGATCAATATAGCATGTCTCAGGATTAGATCTAAAAGATATAAAAAAATATACTTAAAAAATGATTATTTTTAATATTTAATTGATTAGAGAACTTTGATTTTTAGTGATGTGAGCGGATTTAAAGGGATTTTGAATATCACCTAAAGCAGGAAATAATCTAAAAATAATTTGCTTTACATTTACTTAGTTGAAGTATTTGATTTCAGTGGGGTCACGACCGCGAAGGAACTTGGGTTCAGTACCGGGAGCGTAGACATCGTTCCAGAAGTTTTCCAAGTTAGGTTCGGGAGAAGCCTTAGCTTCAGCAGCGGCTTCATCAACAACCTTACGGGCTTCTTTGTCGATTTCCTTTAATTCGGCTTCGGTGGCAATGCTGTTGTCCAAAATGCGGTTCTTAATACCAGTAATGGGATCGTTGTTAGATCTCATGTTTTGGATTTCTTCACGAGAACGGTAAGTGGTACCAGGATCGGACATAGAGTGACCACCATAACGGTAGGTAACCATTTCCATGACAAGAGGTCCTTTACCGCTGATAGCGTAGTCACGAGCGAATCTGACAGCTTCACGAACAGCGAGGATATCCATACCGTTGACACGGATACCGGGGATGTAGTCACCTCTGGTGTAGTATTCAGTAGAGGCAGAGGAACGGCTGGCGGCAGTACCCATACCGTATTTGTTGTTTTCACAGACAAAGATACAGGGTAAGTTCCAGAGCTTAGCCATGTTGTAGGCTTCGAAAACTTGACCTTGGTTGGAGGCACCATCACCATAAAGGGCGAAAGTACATTCAGCCTTGTTGTTGTACCATTGGGCAAAAGCCATACCGGCACCAACGGGAACTTGAGCACCGACAATACCGTTACCACCCATGAAGTTGGGGGTGAACATGTGCATGGAACCACCCTTACCATAGGAGACACCATCGACACGACCTAAAAGTTCAGCTAAAATACCCTTAATAGAAGCACCACGCATGTAAGTGAAACCGTGACAACGGTAAGCAGTGATAACTTGGTCCTTATCGGAAATAGCCTTTTCCATACCAACACCAACGGCTTCCTAAAATAGATCATTACGAATAAGCATATTTTTTAGGTGGCTGAACTTAAAAATACTTACTTGACCAGTGCACAAGTGACAGAAACCTCTGATGAGTTTGGCTTTGTAGAGACCATCGGAAGTCATTTCCATTCTTCTGACTAAGACCATCTCCTTATACATATTGATTAATTCATCCTTAGTAGCGGTAACTTCGAAACTGGGACCTTCTTGTAATTTGTGTAAATCAAAAGAAGATTCAGGAAGTTGGAAAGTGTATGAGTTTTTAGCAGCGAATAAGCTGGAGAATTGGCGAGCACCCTAAGTTAGTTAATATTGTTAGTTAGAGTTAAGAGTAATTTATTAAATGATCAATATCTGTGAGATATACTTTTAAATTGATAAAAAACAATGTTGTACCTTTAAAGAGTAGGCAACACGGGGAACAGAACGGTTGATGATAGAGATCATAGTTGATATGGATTATTGATGATTATCAAGTAAAACGATGACCAATTCAGTTTCCTCATAACACTCAGTTTCTTTTTATAAAATTTTCTTAAAATCCGAATATCAATGGGATAATCTGATTACTATCATCCTAGATTCCCCTAATGATTGTGTCATACAAACTTAATACCTTTGAAATTTAAGTTTTTATTGGTAGAAATTGGTTAAAAATCACTAATCATCTGTAAAAGGAAATTAAATACAATAAAACAGTATTAAATAGAGCATAGAAAGATTCAATATTATACAAAATCTATCTTATGATGCTATTCACCAATCCATATATTAATTATTAATTGGATTCTAACTTTATAATCCACCATGCTTAAATAATCACTGCTTAAAAACTTTGTTTATTATTAAATAACGTATGAATTACTGTGTGGATGATCATACATATGATGTTTTAGTATTAGAGTGGAATGAATGATCAAGTTGATTTCTCATTAATACCACGCATATGACTCAATTTTTAAAAGTTAAAGTGCTCCAATATTAACTATTAACTTGTATCTTACCCTTATAGCTCAATTTTTAATAATGATTATTATTGAGCTAATCATAAGATCTATAGGCAAGTGGCATAGTCACTTGAATTAATCATAGCTGACACTTGCGTAATTTAATTTCAATTATATTGATAAAAAATTGTGACTAATTGTTAATATTGTGGAATAATGTCAATTTGCAAACGAACTGACTTTGATATAAATATCTACCTAGTATTCTGACAGCGATTATTTTACATGGATTTAATTTTATATTTTAAGCTTATCTATTTTCTCAATAAATTCTCAAAATTTGGAAATCTTTAAATCTGTTGTTATTATTTTTTTCAAAAATTCCCATTGATATAAAAAATGCCTATTTTAAAATTTATAATTAAAAATTTGATATTATTACCATGCTAAAGTCTTATCAGTTATTAAGGGATTAATATTAATTTTTCACTTTTTACCAGATTAAAACTTGGAACAATTAATAAAAATTTTAATTTTAATTTTTAAGTATATTAAATATGCGTTTATAAATATGCCACTAAAACACTGTTGAGTTCAATACTTTTATATTAGTATTGTTTAATTTTAAAATTTTATGAAATTATATAAAATTCAAATATATACTTAGTTATATTAAGAATATGTTCAAACTATTTTAGATAAAAAGCATACTTTGATCTGATCGATTAAAAACCATTTCTTTAAAATAGCTGAATTGTACAAGTCAAATTCAAATCAGCCCAGCTTTATAGTTAATATATACTATCATAAACAAGATTAGTCCAAATGCTAACTTAGTCTAAAAATATTCAACTTTACAATTAAAATAATACACAGTTTACAGCTAAATCAAGTTATTTTTTCTCAAGGGCTATCATCCAAGTTTTATTACATTTATAAACTTTTACGGTTCTATGACATATTAGCTAGTATTACTATGACTAAAGCTGTCAAATATATTTATTACAATGTTTTTAGCTATTATCATTTTATACAAATTGAGCCAATATTAACTATATATATTCATTGATATTTCGAATATCTGGATACAAGCTTAAATTACATATGTTAATATTATTTTGACTAAAGTTGGGACATCTGTTATGAATAATTTTAATCATTACGTAGCACAATAAATTTTTAATTGTTATTTGTCTATTTAACACGTCAAATTTCTCTCAAGTATCTAATTTATAGAATTTAAGTCGCGTCTAACAGTCAAGGATTAAAAACTTCCTGTGTTACATAATAAATGAGATAATGGTATGTTTTAGAAGCAGAGTAATATGAAAGATTCTAGTTAAAATGAGGACAAATTTGTCCAAAAATTTTTATATGGGTTATTCGCAATATTTTTGATTTTTAATTGCTTAAAGATTATTATTAATATCTGTTATTAGTCAAAGTCGATAATATAGTATGATAATACGATATTATTATAAACTCTCTATTAAATAAAGACTATACACGATGAAAATTTGGTTATAAAAAATAAAAATTTTGAACTGAGCTCTTACAAAATTTGAATCAAATTAACCAAAACTACTCATATGAAAGATTCTAGTTAGCTCGGTTCAAATTTTGTATGAGCTCAGTTCAAAATTTTAACCGCACTATAAGCAAGTTATTAGCATTTATAGAGATTATTTAAAAGAGATTAGCTTATAATATCATATTAAAACGCTGATTTGTTAGTTTTAACTAATAAATGAGATTTCTTATACACTTTAATCATATATAAAACAAAAATATTATAGATTTGATCTATAAAAAATTTAGAAAAGCTTTCCTCGTTTTAACCAGAATAACTCATATTAGATAATTATATGATAATATTAAATAATATCATAACAATATTAAATGCAATTAAAAATATCTATATTGTAAATTATTATAATTTAATCAGTAAAAAAATCGTTAAATCTCTCATTCTTTAAAAAACAAATATATGAGGGATTCTGGTTAATTTAACTCAAATTTGTGTGAGCTCTGTTCAAAATTTTAATTTTAATACAAGCTTGTTATTATCATATATAGACATTTAATAAAAAAGAAGAGTTGATAGTATCATATTAGAAAGCCATACTAAAAATATTAACCAATAAAAGAGGTTGTTGAATACGCCTTAACCATGTAAAAATCAAAAATATTACAAATTTGCTTTATAAAAAATTTTGGTCCAAAATTTCCTTGATTTAACCAGAATCTCTCATATAATGATATTTTAATTTACTAATCTATTATATAGAAGATATAAGAATATCAAAAAGAAATATTAACTGCTAATAATGATACTACTTTAAATATACAATTTGGTTGAAAATGAGGATGATTTTGCATTGCTAACTAAAGTTATTAGTTTTTATATGATAAACGGTTTACTTGGACAAGAGGAGAGAGAAAAATTAAGTGTAATGAGCTAATCAATTTTGCTTTTATGTCTTGCAATTATTAAATTCGTTAATATTTATTAAACTTTTTTACTATAATATGTTATCATCATAAAATGCTTTTTTATGAATAAGTGTTATATTAGAAAATTAGGTAATCATAACGACATTAATAGCACTTTAGTAGTATAAGTTAACATTTCTATATAATATTAAAGTAGTATTTAAAAATCTCAATTCTTAGTCCTTTTTAAAACACTTGGTTTTATTAATTAATTAGTTCCAATATATTAAATATTACAAAAATTTAAAATTTGATAATTAATTAATGAAATATGAAAAGCTGATTATTTATAGTATTAAAAATTACTATTTGTAGCTTATTGCTTTAATTATTATTTAAGTCACTACCAACATTTCTAAAAGCAATATATTAAATTTTAATATACTA
>KQ964501.1:44116-54376 GCA_001566745.1 Conidiobolus coronatus NRRL 28638
GACCCGTAATATATCGATTTTTAACCTTCAGATCTAAAGTTTTAATGCTTTAAATACTATGTTTAGAGTATATCAATTTATAAAAAAAATTTCATTTGATATGATACGAAATAGTTGGGTAAGTATAAATAAATATTATATTCTGGAAACTTCGATATAATGTTGAGTTATATATATTCTTTTATATGTGTCGTGATGTAATGAGAAATATCGTATAGTTTATCTTATTGCTTTTCAGCACATTAAACGACCCTTGAGTGAGCATTGAAGAGCGTACATGTTACATTGATACATTTAACCAGCTCAAATCATAAGATTATTTTATTTAAAGTTTGTTAATTGAATATCGAATATTATTTGCTATTAATATAAATAAAATATTGGTTATACGGCTTAATGGAAAACTTAGTATAACATATATTTTCTGATATATGCTCGCTTAAAAATATAAAGCTCAGTTCTAGAAAAGTCTAATTGAACACAAAATACCTTTTGCATTAGTAATCAAGTCAACAAAAATGCTCAGTTTAGTTCGATCCCATAAATTATTCAATAAAATAAAACAAATTAAATTAATATGGTAGATTTTAAAATTTTAAAAAATAATAAGATCTATATAATCTAATAATTAAATAATAATAATAATAGAATAGACTTATATTTTTTTCATTTTACATAGACTTTATTCTTTACCATCCCCATCATATTATAGATAAAAATGTCTTCTTTAGACTCTATCGAGCTATTGCAATGGAGTTTTATAACCCAGCAAAATTTGCCTACATTAACTTCTGAAGTATCTAGTTTTGAATTAGTCAACGAATTAAGCTCAAAACTCGCCAATGGACAATTCTTAGAAATTATCACAAACCCTGGCTTTAGCTTTATATTTAATCAAACACCTACTGAGGATAATATTCAATTGGTTCAAAACAGCATCAACAAGGAAGATGCTACAATTAACGAGACTTATATTAGCTTAAAAGCTTATCAGCTTCAAGTCAAGAATGCTACTGAAAACTGGTTAAAGGAAGATAATATTAACCACATTTTATTGTTAATACTATCTATTGCTTTACTTAATTATTTCGTTCAAGTTGGCTGGACTGGTCCAGAAATGAATGCTGATCAAGCTAAGGAAATTTCTGAAGTTTTTAAAGTTATTTACCCTAACACTGAAGATTTTACTGCTAAGAAGTCAAACACTACCGATGCTATTCTTAGAGACTTCTCTGTCGAAGGTGAAGATGCTTATCATTTAGCTATTTCACCTGCTTTACTTTGGTATTCAGAAACTCTTTTAAGCGTTTTAGTCCCTCTTGGTTCAACAAAGAGCTCTAACTGGTGGTTAAGTCGTGCTTTATTCTTTAAGCAACGTTTACTCGATAACCCTACTGAAACTTTAAAGAATACTATCTATGATCTCTTAAAGCCTTTTATCGATTCTTTACCCACTTTAGAATCTACTCATCCCGATTATGAATTATTCTCAGATTTAGGATCTCGTCTCTGGATTGAATTAGGTCTTCACAACCACTTATTCTATCAAGATCAACAAGCTGTAGAATGTTACGACAAATCAAAAGAGTGGAGCGGTCTTCAATATTTACTCACTGGTGCTCTTGGCAAAAGAACTAAATACCAGCAAAGAGACATTAGTCAGCTTGTTTTATGGGCTAAGAGCAGAAATTCCAATGAACAGACCGAAAAGCCTAAGCTTCCTGAAACTTTAGCTTTAAATGATGATACTATTATGGAAAGCATCAAATTTGCTGAAAATCCTGAAGACGAAGAATTCCAAAAAGAAATTTCTAACCCTTCTTCTTTAGCTAAGGTTGATCAATGTATTTTATTGGCTTACTGTCTCAATATCAAGAACACTAATCCCGATCACGGTATCACCAATGAACAAATGGTCCCTTATGTAACTAGAGTTTTAGCTCATCCCAATAACTGGATGATTCATACTATGGGTTTAGTTTTGAGATCTCGTTTAGAAAGCACAAAATCCAGAACTGTTGAGAGATCAGTATTCCAATTGCAAGCACTCGTTGATCAATGGAATGTCACCGATTCTCAAGTAACAGAGAGATTAGAACATATTCACTCCCTTTTATTACCTTCCAAATGGGAAATGGAAAAGGAATTGGCTGAAAGATTCATGTCACTTGGTATCATTAGATCAGCTCTTGAAATTTATCAAAAGTTAGAACTTTGGGAACAGGTTATTAATTGTCACTTAATTCTCGAAAGAGAAGACCATGCCAAGGCTGTTATTGAAGAACAATTAGCTCTCAACCCTAACTCTCCCAAATTGCTCTGTCTTAAGGGTGATGCTACACAAGATCCCGCTTGGTATCATCGTGCTTGGGACGTTTCTGGTCAAAGATATGCTCGTGCCATGAGATCTCTTGGAAGCTACTACTTCAAGAGAAATGAATTTAACTCATCAGTTGGCTGCTATGTTAAGGCACTTACCATCAATCCTCTTTTCGAGCAATCTTGGTACCTTTGCGGTTGTGCTGCTATGCAATGCGAAGATTATGAAGTTGCTGCTAAAGCTTTCCGTCAAGTTATTTCCATTGATGATGAAAATGCTGAAGCTTGGAATAATTTAGCTTCCATTTATCTTAAGTTAAATCAAAAGAAGGAAGCCTTTTTAGCTTTCAAGCAAGCCTTAAAGCGTAAATTCGAAAATTGGAAGATTTGGACCAACTATATGTATACCAGTTTGGATATGGGATACATTGGTGAAGCTATTCGTGCTTTTGAAAAGATTGTAGATCTTCGCTGGCAAGATGTTAAAGAAGATTGTGTAGATCAAGAAATTTTAGGTATCTTCATTGACGCAGTTCTTACCGACAAGCCAGACTCTAAAGGTCAAGGATCTGGTAGATATGCTCCTCAATTAGAAAGTTTATTGAAGAACACTATTTTAACTAGAATTGTTGCAGATTCAGGTATTTGGAAGTTATACGCCAGATTACTTCTTAGCAAACAAAGATATGCTGAAGCATTAGAATGTCAAGTTAAAGCCTATAGAGCAATTTCTCACAAAGCTGATTTAACAACCAACCCAGAATCCTTCAAAATAGTGAGTGAGAGCTTAATCGAACTTGTAGATAGTTACCAAAGCTTAGGGTCTCTTCCAGCCCCCACTAGAGAAAACCCAGATGCTATTGTATGCGCCGACTGGAACTACCAATCTAGAATGCTTCTTCGTAACTTAATAGCTAAAACCAAAAACTCATATGAAGGTGATCAAGCTCATAATTTATTAGTTAGCGCTTTAGAAGACTTACCTCCTGCTAACAAAGTTCAAAAATAATTTAGATAAAATTATTGTATAAATTAACTATTACTAGACCCCATTTTTCATAAATAAACACTTTCATTTTATAAAAATACTCAATGTTATAATTAGCTATAGAAAATGTGATAAGTTTTATAAACCATTCTTTATTTTGATTTAGGCTCTTAAAAGTTTTTATTGGCTTTACAATGCAGCTGTTAGCCTTTAATTTTGCAAAGTTCAAGATATTAATCATGAGCTGTTTATAATGTATGAAATAATAGCTTGTATATCAGTAATATTGATATGATGATGCAAAAAGTATTGAATCTAACGATTTTTCATTGATTGGTGATGGCTTATGATGTATAATTAATGAGCAAATGCTTCAAAAAGATTATAGCTGTAATATATTAAATAGCTATCATTATAAAAATGCTAGTTTATTACTGATGGAGCTTGTAATGTTTTTGAACCTATATCTGATCAGTTGTGTCACTAATTCACCACAGATTAAATCTTAGTTCATATAAGAGCATATATAGGGTGATATATTATACTATAATTGGAAGTTCTAATAACAGATACATAAATATTATAATTTAACTTTTTTAAATATAAAAGTAGTTAAATTTAATCTATTTGCTATGAAATTCGAAGCTACTAAAAGTTTTGAGCTAATTATCTGTTTAATAAATATTGAAAAACATGATAAAGTGAACATGAGTATAATTATAAAATCGTAGCTTGATATAATTGTTTACAAATTTATTAGTAAGCAAGTAAAAGTCTATCTTGTTCAAAAATCTAAATTTAGCAACGCATTTATGCCACTTGAAGATTGTAAAGTTAACTATCGCAAGTAAAACAATTTCATATTTTTTAGAAAGCTTTATAGATTAAAATCTCTAAAAATTATTTTGCTTATTTAGAGCAATAGAATATAATTGTTTAATTTTACCATGTAGCATTATAGTTACGAATTTGTGCCAACTTATCTAATATCTTTAATCTTAAAAGCTAGTTTTAAGAATATGACTAAGTATCAAAAAACTATAATCAAATAGTCTAAATATATTATAACAGTCATGAACCTATAACCGAAATCATATGTAATCAAACATAGTTAATAACTAAACTATCCAAACTTAAACTCGACTAAAATTTTTGCGTGAAACAAACTCAAAACCCAGATTAATTATTATATCAATTTCTAAATATGGAAATTAGCTTTGAATTTGTAATTTAAGTTTATGTAATATGCTTTAAAACAAATTAATAATAATAATGAGCAGAATTAGCAATATAATTATAAAACAGAAAAACGAGCAAAAATATTATGAGAATTGTAGAAAATGTAAGATATTAACAAGTTTTAAATTAATCTTATTTTAGCTAGATTTAGAGATCTATATACCTGATATAGCTATTGAAAACCAATATAACCATCGGAATCTATCGGTTGAAAAAATAGTATCAAATATTCCTTAATTAGTAACAATTTAAATTGATTACTAATATAAACGTGATAGTCTATAATTTTCATCCCTATTGTTAAAAAATTGGCCAACAAACTTTGATATTCAGACTATCTCTCCGATTATTCTATTGTTATATTATTAATACAAAATACTCCTGTTATATTCAAAGAGAACTTGCATATTTTTAATTTATTAACTAAGAAAAAAGGTCATAAATTATTGATAAAAGTTCAACTGACAATAGTTTTTAGAATAGTAATAAAAAGAGACTTTTGTCAATATTAAATTAGAAACAGATTAATATTGTTGAGTTGTCATGTAGACAAAAATTACTTGAAAAATACATATATAATACCTTATATGGAACCCTTAGTACTTGGAAACTTGATATTAATCAAAGGATATTTCAAATTTTTATTCTATAGAATCAGATTTATCAATATTCTTCATTTAGCGGATACTCCCGATAATTATTTATTACTAATATTGTCTTGACAGCCACAGCAAAAATATATTAGTAATCAGCTTATCAATATTCTATTTTTACTATTATTGCTCTTTAGAACCTCTTGGCCTATTTTCGTTTGAATTGTAACTTAATTTGTCACTTATATTTTTTTATATTAAAACGTTTTAAAACTTTTAAATTACATATTTATTAGCTAATTATTCAATATAACAAAGTTTGAAGCTAAAGTAGCTTGCTATTCCATTATCTTTTAATGGATAGCTCTGTAAAGTGTGCTATTTACACTTTATTAATATAGAATTGCATATTATTAGACTTGTTCTAATAACATGGGCTTTTATTTTTAATTTGATGGAAAATTTCAAATTTAGAATCTAAAATTTCACGGGATTTTATTTTGTTTTATATTGGATTCCTGAATCGGAAATGTGAATGTATAATATTATTTCTGAGTTTTGATAAAAAATTGGCATAGACCAAGCATCTTAGAATGCATTATGCACCTGTCTTACTTGTGAGATATTATTGAATCTATGACGAATAGTGAGTTCTTTGTTGTCATTCCGAATCTGCTTTAATAAAGCTAAACTTTTAATTAGCCCATACCCGGTTGATTGGATTTAATTAATTTTTACAGTTTTAAATGTTAATTTTGTCAACTCAACAAATATTATGATAACTATTAAATTAATGGCAGAAATTATATCAGCAAAGCATATTAGCGCGTAGCCAGATAGATCTATATCGTGTGAGCTAAATCAAAAATATATAGATGATTTCACCAAATATTAAACATTTTAATAAACACATTTATAGTAATATATGGTATTGATTTGCCAACTCTTACTTCGCTTTGATAATGTATTACATAAAAATTTGTTAAGCTGTTAACTATTAGAATGATTACTAATACAATTCAGAAGTTTCTATTGGCTACTCGGCTTCAAATTCTGCTTTCTCACCTAAATTGGCCATTGATCCAAATCCACCCACCCTCTAATTTGAGATGATTGATGTTGAGCAATAAAGTGACCCAGCTGATAACTAAAAGGAATATTTAATAATGCTGGTTTATTAGTTGATTATAAATGTATAAATAGTGACTTGATCGCTTCACATACAGTGTTTTTATATTCGCTTATATTTCCCCTGACTCTCAACAATTGCAGCGTCCAATTGCTTCAAGTTTCACAATCTTAAGCTCAACAATTTTTATTACACAATTTATCTTAAAAATTATCACATTGAATAACTCAATTTGAGCCAGCTAAAAAATATCCAACAAGTCTTCTAATATAAATACTCTTGATCAGAATATTAATAACTCATTTTGGATCTTAATTCATAAATAATTAATAATACATACAAATTATATAACCATATAGACTGATCCACTTTATTTATATACTACTAACTTCTATTAACTAATACTATGGGTTTATTATCATTGGGCACTCCTTTACCTTGGGAAAAGGCTTCCAAATACGCTAACAAAGTCCGCAAGGATGGTATTGAGCAATTCATTAACATTTACAACCAGTCAAAAGATAGAAAAGGTGATTTACTCTACTGGGGAGACGAAGTAAGTACATTCTACATATTTTAATATTATAGACCCTAACGAAATGTTTTCTTAACAGATCGAATATATGATGGTCAACTTTGACGACAAAGACAAAAAAGCCAGACTTTCGCTAAGAGTTCACGAATTTCTTCCAGAATTACAGCGCCAAGAAGTTGAAGCTATTGCCAATAACACGTAAGTATTAAATACTATTTTTGAAGAATATTATTAACCTTATGTGGTGTTATTAATATTAGAACTGTTCCTACTAACTGGCGTCCAGAATATGGTAGATATATGTTAGAAGGTACTTATTTTCGAATTTTATTTTTGAATTCAAATTCTGATTTTTTTCCTTTTTAAGGTACACCCGGTGCACCATATGGCGATTCTTATGACGAATTAACCACTGTTGAGCCCAACATGAGATTAAGGTAACAAAAAAACTTCAATTGGTTTATTCTCATTAACTCATGACTTTTAGACGTGAAGTAGCTAATCAATTCATGAACCCTGATGAAGCACTTTTAACTATCACAAGTTTCCCCATTTTGGGTCAAGGTGACTTCTTAGATCCTCCCGTTGAAGCTAGAGGAAACGCCAGTCGCAGTATGTTTGTTCCTGATGAAATCATTAACCCTCATGCTCGTTTCCCTACTCTTACTGCTAATATCAGAAAAAGAAGAGGCTCAAAAGTTGCTATCAACATGCCTATTTACAAAGATGTTAACACTCCCTCTCCATTTATTGATCCTACTATTCCACATAACCGTAACTTCTTCCCTGAAGATTTAGAAGCTGCTACTGCTGCTTTACCAGATCATATTTACATGGATTCCATGTGTTTTGGTATGGGATGCTGTTGTTTACAAACTACCTTCCAAGCTGGTGATATCAACGAAGCCAGAAGACTTTATGATCAATTGATTCCCTTGGGACCTATTATGTTGGCTCTTACTGCTGCTGCTCCCACCTGGAGAGGTTATTTAGCCGATGTTGATTGTCGTTGGAACGTTATTGCCGGAAGTGTTGACTGTCGTACTCCCGGAGAACGTGGTTTAAAGCCAACTAAACCTGGTCAAAGGTTAATTGCCAAATCAAGATACGATTCAGTTGATAGTTACTTATCAACTGATCCCACCTTCAACGAAAAATACAATGACATTAACTTAGTCTATGATGAAGAAAGTTACGAAACATTGACTAAGGCTGGTATCGATGATCAATTAGCTAAGCATGTTTCCCACTTATTCATCAGAGATCCTTTGGTAATCTTTGAAGAATTAGTCAACCAAGATAACGAGCATTCCTCAGATCACTTTGAAAATCTTCAATCTACTAACTGGCAAACTATGAGATTCAAGCCTCCTCCACCTAACTCACCAATTGGCTGGAGAGTTGAGTTCCGCTCTATGGAAGCTCAGTTAACTGATTTTGAAAATGCCGCTTTTGCCGTTTTCATCGCTTTAATGACTCGTCTTATTGTTAATACTAAGATCAACACATACATTCCTATTTCCAAGGTTGATGAAAATATGAAGGTTGCTCATAGGCGTGGAGCTGTAACTCAAGAAAAGTTCTACTTCAGAAAGTACCTCACTAAGGAAAGTACACCAAGTGATGTAGCTGATCCTGATGAATACGAATTAATGACTATCGATGAAATCATGAACGGAAAGACTGGAGGATTCGTTGGTCTTATTCCCACTATGAAGAGGTTCTTAGATACTCAAAGCATTCCCACTTCTACAAGGCAACAGCTTGATAAGTACTTGGATTTAGTAGAAGCTCGTGCTAATGGATCATTAATCACAGCAGCTACTTGGATTCGTAACAAAATCACATCACACCCCGATTATAAGCAAGATTCAGTTATTTCCGAATCTATTAACTATGATCTCTTAAAATTAATCAACAGGCTAGACGCTGAAGGTAGCGAATTAGCTCCTGAACTTCTTGGTAATTTCGCACCTGGAATCACTCAAATCACAAAATAATTAACGACTCAAGTGAACCTCATACTCATACATATATAGCCATTAAATTTCACTAGAGCATACTAATTTTGATATATTATATTAAACTTACTAACAATATAAATCATATTAACCTCTTTTTCTTTCTACCGTCTAATTTCTTTTTTTCTTTTTTCTCTTCTCTTTTCTCTTATAATTATTAGCATCTCGCATATCAAGTTATAAAATTAATGCTATAGCGTGATAATATAGCCACAAATACTGTCAAAGTTAGATTATTTTCTCAGCTTTTTATTGTATTTTTAGTAATAAAACAACATGAATAAGTTGGATATTTTTTAAAACATCAATCCTGTTTAAATTGAGCAATTGGACCTTTTTGAGCAAGTGATTAATACCCAATTATAGGTCAATTCAATGTTTTTACCCGAAAATTTCCACTAGTTAAATTAATAAAATTTTTCAGCAAAGTTGATTTACAAATTTTAAATAATCAAGTTGAATTGATCCATTAAGCATCTTATTAATAAGAATGACTAATATAATACCAGCTTCAGAAATATTTATTCAAAGTTATTCCTATTCGTTAACAGATAGAATTGCGATATAGAGTATTTTGAAAAACAGTTGAAGTTCCCTTTGTATCATTATTCTAAATTAGTAAGTAAAATGTTTACAATTTAGAGCCGCAGATTACATATGATTACATGTTAACGACCAGAATATACCAAAGCCACTATTTAGCTCATTTTAGTATTTACTAATATATATCTCTAGGATTAAAGAAAAGTCTTAGTAGATATATTTAATAATATATATAAAATAGCTAATAATAAGTTTATAGTATGATGATAGTATTTAAATAGAGCTAAAGCTTTTAAAATTTATTTAAAGATTCTTTATATAAGTTAAGCTATAAAGCAAATTTAAATATAATATTTACCTAATCTATATTTTATATTATTATGCATTGAATATAAATAAAATTAATAATTTAAGTATAAATTTACTAGTTCATTTTTAATATTGATTAATTTGCTTTTACTATAAAATTTTTACATTTAAATAATAAATTTAATATTTAACCATATTAAACCTAACTATATATTTAATTAATCATATATCTATTATTAATTTTTTATTTTCAAGATTCTATATACCATTTATATTATATTTCTACTTAACATATAAATTACTTTTAAATCTATGATCTCTACTAAGCAACAACTAGAATATATAATTTAGTCAATATTTAACACTATACAGTATACCAATTAATTTAGCAAAAATTTTAACTTTAATATAAGCTATTTATTATTGCTTTAACCCATATTTAAAGAATAATAGTTTATATCATAAAATTATCAATTGCATTACTAACTTTAGTAATCAATTATAATTTTCTTATAGTTATATGAGTATAAAAATCAATAATATTAAAATTTATCATATAAAAAATTAAATAAAATTTCTAAACT
>KQ964501.1:54829-72270 GCA_001566745.1 Conidiobolus coronatus NRRL 28638
AGTTCAAAGATGAAATTTGTAGATTGAATTTATTAATATAATTAAAATTTTGATAATAAGCAATGGTCATGAAGGCGTGATCATATTGGATTTAGTTAGATATGTCATCATTTCAATGATTTATTTTACGAAATTTCTTTAAAGAAATATTAAAGTGCTAGTTTGGCAATTTAGTTACTAGTTACTGTCAAGGAGTTATTTAATTCTAATATACTGGCTTTAAAAGAAAGTCATAGACGAGATTCTTTTGACAAATACGATATTTATAGCATAATATTGTATGGTTATAATAAGTTTAGTTTAATAATTTGTATTACTATTAATTTTTAGTATTGGTATAGTGTTGTGCTCACTATTGTAATTAATAAAAGAGAATATTAATTATATATTTTTTGTATTGGTTTATTATAATTATTTTTATGCATTAATTGCGAGAAAGAGATAATAAATGCTATTAGTGATTTATTGTAGCAAGAGACACATATGAGTAATAAATAGTCTAAATAATTAGACAAAAGTTTAAGATGTTTATATGTGATCTAGATAGCTTTATTGGAACGTGCAATATTTGTAGTACAATCTATTTAGTCGTGATTGAATTGCATATTTTTTAACAAACATTTAATTTAATGCTAATTATCATTGGGTGTAACTTAAAGTAACAGTGGAGTGTTAAAGTTGAAAAGTATTCCATGTGATTTTTGATTAATAGTTCTGGATATCATATTAAGCAAAATGTTATAATAACTAGTATACTTAATGGGAGTGGGTATCAAGTTTCAATCATTCATCAACATCAACGTATTCTTTTATTTACTGATCGATAATCAACAAAAGTTATGCAATTTAGTAATTGTTAATGCAGGTGATTTTGCATATCATAAAAATTGCAACTTTTATCATATTTATTAGTAATATATATAAATAACTATTGTTATCTTATTTGATTTTTCCTCAATTTTTAATTACTTTTATTATTATAGTAGCAGTTTTAACAATGCTTTATTATTGAAAATAATAAAAAAGATGACGAATTATTAAGTTAATTTAAACTTACATTATATACTTGTACATATATAGATTATATGTGTGTCATAAAATGTAAACACATATTATAAATATACTAATTAAACTACATATACAATATAATATACTTAAATAAGAAAATTATTTTAATCCAATTACTGGTACATATTTTTTAATATTAATTTTAACCGCAACTAATAACAATTGCGGTTAAGCTAAAATATTTTATTTTGTTATTTGCTACCGCTCATATGCTATTAAAAATGTATAAAAAGAGGGCCATAACTCTTGGCTAATATACAAAAATAATTAACTTAATAATAATGAAACTCTTCAATTTAATCGCTTTAGTATCTCTTGCCAGCGCTTTACCTACCCCCGACGATGCTAATGGCCAAACACCCGACTTAATCAAGTTAAACTTAATAGCAGATATCCTTCACATTCTCAGCCTTAATGCTAATATCAACTCTGATAACAATAACTAATCCTCATCGCTTTTAATTTATAATAAATCAATTAATATCACATCATATATTTTATATCTTGTTAAATTATATTGTTGTTTATATAGTATTTTGAATAATGTTCGTTTATTATATTATTAAACTAATCCGTTCAATGTTGTTAAATTTACTTTCTATGTTTCTCCCTCTCGAGATCTCACTCTACACTTAGATATATTATGCAATGTTGTAAAATTGTTAAATAAAAGTATATAGATATAGCGTGATTATTTATAGAGTAATGACTAAAAGTAAATATAAAAATATTATGTACATAAAGCTAATTTATTACTTTAAATATTTACTACATAATTAATACATTAATGCGGGCTATAATAATTATATTAATTTTTATAACTGATAATAAATTTGTTATCGGAGAGAATGTTCTATAATTATTATTAACTTCTATTTATGTTAATCTACTTATCAAAAAATATCTAATAATTGACTCTGAGGTAAAGCTCTTATTAAAACCCTCCTAATAATCTCAACAATAAAACAAATATTGTAATGCATAATATTAAGGCTTCAAATATTGAAAGCTTATTATCAATTCCACTTTTCGCTAACAATTCAGTTTATTCAATATAATTTTGTTTCATAATTAGGGAATATTCCATTGCCACACCAAATTAATAAACCATCAATTAATTTATGTTTATTTTTAGCATTTATTGAATATTCTTCTGCTTTCTGATAGAGTTTAAGATAAAATTTTAATTAATTACCGAAATTTAATTACAGTTTATGTAATGAATGATTAGCAAATAGATTGTATAAACAATACTTTTGAACTATACTTTTATTACAATATTTTATACTGTCTAATCAATGATAATCTATTATTAGACTATATATAATATAAATTTTAATTACAATCAATGATAACAATATCATTATTATTTACGCCAATACTACATCAAACTAATTTGAAAATCAAATTTGTATATCAAGTTGCAGTTAATGCAAAATTTATCGAAATCTGATGCAAATAAATATTTAAATTGAGAACCGTAAATTAAAATTAACCGTAATTATTGTAAAAGAAGAGCTAAGAATAGACAGTAATGGGAGGGTTCCAAGTTACAAAGGTACTACTGTCGGTAATTAGTAATCCTTAGCGATAATTAAAGCTCTGCTATTGGTGGAATATAAGCTAAATAAAAACAAAATTATTTAGCATAAAACTAATATAAATACTCGTTAATTATTAACATTCATCAGTACATTAATTCTTCTTTAATAGTATACTAATAATCTAATTAATATGACTTCCACCAAAACTTTATTCATTTCTGCAGTTTTATCCATCGCTTTGGCTCATCCTCAATACCCTACTAAGCCTACTACTCCAGCTTACCCTGTTTATCCCGTATATCCTCTTCCTGAAACTACCACTACCACTACTAAGCCAAATCCTTATCAACAAACTACTACCACCACTACTAAGCCAAATCCCTATGAAGTCAAAACCACTACTACCACTAAGCCAAATCCTTATCAACAAACTACTACCACTACTACTAAGCCAAATCCTTATGAGGTAAAAACCACTACCACTACTAAGCCAAATCCTTATCAACAAACTACTACCACTACTACTAAACCAAATCCCTATGAAGTAAAAACCACTACTACCACTAAGCCAAATCCTTATGAAGTAAAAACCACCACTACTTCTCCCGTTTACCCACCATCTCCTACCACCACTACCACCACCACCACTTCCAACGTATACCCACCCCCCACCACCACTACCACCACTCCCGTTAAGCCAAGTCCCACCAAAGCTGCATGCAAGAACAAGCACAGCTTATTAAACATCTGTTTAGATGCCAATGTCCTCGACCTTGTTAAACTCGACTTATTAGCTAACCTCCTCTAATTATTTTCAACTATTTTAATAATAAAGCATAATTTATATAATTTTAAATTTTCTCAACTTGTAAATATTAAATCAAATACAAATTTTATATTAGCTCAGTTCAAAATTTTAACTTTAATATAAGAGAGTTATTAGCGCATATAATCATTGTATAAAGAGCAAATTTAATAATATTATATTATCAACTTTAAATAATAAAAACTACTATTTAATAAGGTTTAAACAGCTAAAAATCTAAAATATTTTATATTTGTTCTATAAAATTTAGGACAAAATTTTATCAATTTAACCAGAATCACTCATATTTAGTTTAACTAAGAAAACCAAGGTAGAGCCGTTAATAAGCTAACTTTTAAATCTTTCAACGGCTTGTAATTAGGTCAACTGGGCTAATATAACGTCATTGGACATTTTTCTTTTTTCAAACTAAACTAGATATGTATCTTAATTAAAATTTCCTCTCATCTTTAAGTAAGAAAATTAAACAAATTATATAAAAAGGTTGAACGAAATTATATTTAAATTGATTTTTGTTCCTAAACTTTATCTATAAAATTAACATCTAAAAAAGTAAAATATAAGTAATATGTTTATATTTTATTACAACGATTCAGTCTTTTCAGATAGTATGAAAAGCTGTATATATTACAATGTTTTAATGAGATTTAAATAAATTGATAAACTATTATAAAATTTCAAGTTAAAATAGAACAAAGTTATAAAAGCAAATTAAGTTTTATTCCAAAGCATTGATATTATTTAAGTTTTATTGACTAGCAATTCGAATGATTACTAATATACCCAGTTAAGCCATCTATCTTCTATATTCAGTTAGCCAATAAGTAATTCATAGAATATTTAATTGTATTTTTGTTTTTTAGATAGCAGAATCCTATTATTAAGCTTCAAATATCTAGGTTAAAATTTAATATACAAAATAAACGAGTAAATAACTCAAATCGATAGCTTAATAACCTTCATTATTCAGATTTTTATCTTAGTTATTACTGATGTTAATAAAGATTAATAATATCTATTTATGATATAAATGTAAAATTGTTTTAAGCCTGTATACTTTAATGGATATATTAAGTTATTTTATTGAGTATAAAGCAATTGTAGTGCCTTTTGGTAAATATAAAAGAAATACTAGAGCTTGCCAAAGATAAACCCGATCTTATGTTAATCTGATTCATTCGTTTTTTATGGAATTTAAGGCGTATATATGTAAGTTTCAAAACTATGACGCTTAGAAAGCATAATTGGTAAATATACAATTTATATTAATTTTTAAACTACATATATATGAAACTTGCTTCTTGTAGCAATGAACCTGAGTAAAAGTATCAATATGCAAGTTTATTTAAAAATTATAAAAATTAGAGAATATCTAATAATCTGCTTATTGCATATATTTATAAGTAGAATATAATAAATCAATATGTCCAGGTATTTTGACTCTACTCATAAGATCAGTTTAACGCTATTATAATTGTATTGAGTTGATATAAAATCTCAAAAACTAAATAGAAGTTGAGTTATATGTCTTCATTTAATTGTATTATTAATCTGCTATAAATTAATGAAAAACTCAGCTCCGCAAAAACACTTAATCTGAGCTTAATCTCATATTTGAGCAATATTGTATATTTGTTTGGCAATAAATGATTAGTGCTGAATTAATTAATATAAAACTATTAAAATAGACTATAAAATGTTGTTACAATTATATTTCTATAAATTTTATTTAAATCGATATATAATATGCGGTATATAGCAATTAATTTTTAGTATTAGCAATTATATAATAAACATATGAGAATGAGGAAATTAGGCAGTGGTTAAAGGATGTAAGACTTCGAAAGAACCTGTACCCCCGTTAACAACCTTACCTAATACAATTCTGGCTGAGGGAGATGAACCATCATCTTCATCTCTGATTAAAGTAGAATTGGTTAAGAATTTGGCAGTGGTTTCGAAACTCATTTGTTGGAAAGGTGATGTGTTGGAGTAAATACCCATTCTGTTGAAAGGTTTGTAACCACCCTCGAAAGTCATATAGTCAGAAATGAGTGATAAATGGCGTCCATCTACACCGATACCGTATACAGCGAAAACGGAAGCAACTTCCTTCTTAATAGCAGCTCTAGCAGCTTCAACACCTATAAAATATTGGTTAAAATTTGTGATTATGATAAACGTTCAAATATACTTACCATATGTTCTGAGAATAGCAGCAATATCATTAGAATGAATTTGGTTAAGATCCAAAATATCTCCAGACTTCCAAATAGCATGGAAGTTGACACCATCAGTAGCAAGATAGCGCTAAAAAATAGTTAGAAAATAAAAACACAATTAATAGAGTTATAGCTTACATTAGTATCATTTTCAGCTTCGTTAGGAGTGAAGAAACATCTTTGAATCTTCTTGACTTCGTGGATGACAGTTTGTTTAAGAGTCTTTTCAACCAAGTTGATCATTAATACCTTCTTAGTATTAGCATTTAAGCGAAGTACTAATTCACAGTAAGCACCCTTCTTAGAGTCAAACTTGTAATCTTTTAAGAACTGGCTGGTTTCTATGATGATTTCTTTAAGACTTAAACGATTTTTGTCTTCCTTTTCATCATCACTATCATCATCAACTTCCATTGAGTTAGTATTGGTTGGTTGATTATCTGATTCTTCCTCTTCTTCATCACTACCTTCGTCTTCATCTTCTTCGTCTGAATAAGAGGCCATTTCTGTACGCTTGGCAGTGATCTTGTCACCAGTGGCATCATCTTCTTGGTCAGAAAGGACGTCATTTTCGTCTTCGTCTTCATCGACAAGACGTGCCTTTGAAGAAGATTTAGATTGAGCTGGACTTTCATCATCGTCATCAGCGGTTGAATCTTTCTTTGTTCTAGCAGAGCCAAATTCTTGATTAACAAGCTTTCTAATATCAGCATTGATAGAGTGTTCTAAACGTTTGATGAAGTGACGCTCAATAGATTTTTGAATATGGCGGCTCTTAATTCTGTATTCACTATGGTATTCTGATTCAGGGAAGAAGTTCAAGCGAACGCGATATTCTTTGAATGCGCTTCCATCTGTGAGAACAAGTTTTTCTGTAACTTCGATATCATCCATAACTTCAGCAAGAGTTAAACGAGTGGTTTGTCTGCAGAATTTATCAATTTTAGCTTGAGAAACTTCAGGTTTGACTAAAAGGGTCATAGAAGGAGTAGCAATATCTGCACTGGCAGTCATTACGATTTCTCTTAAACGAGGAATACCTAATGTAACGTTCTTGGCACCAAAACCAGCAAAATGGAAAGTGTTTAATGTCATCTGAGTGGAAGGTTCACCAACACCTTGGGCAGCTAATAAGCCTACAGTTTCACCAGGAGCAGCAAGAGAGTGAAGGTATTTGAGATTCATTAAAGCCTTAAACTTACGCTTATTAAGTTCAGGTCTGGCAACATGCTTTTGGTTATCGTGGAAGACAGGCTTATCTTTAGACTTAGCTTCAAACAAGTTCTTAGGGTCTTCTTCGGAGAAATCTTCAACTTCACGAGCGAATTTTTCAGAAACACTACCAAAGAATCTAGCTGGAGAGTAAATAGAGAGAGCAGTATCGTATTTGTTAGGCTTCTTAAGAGCTTTCTTGTTGTAAGAGATAGCTTGATCTTGATCCAAGACAGCAGCGGCATCACCAGGGTGGTGTTTATGAATTAAAGTGCTGTAATTTTCGGCACAGAATTCGAATTGATCCAAATGCTTTTGCTTAGTGACATCTAAACCATCTTCACCATAAATAAATTGTAAAATAGAGCCATCAGAATCTCTAACAGTGTAATCATAATGAACTTTGAGTCCTTCAAGATGCTTAATTAAACATCTTTGTAAATAACCGGAACGAGCGGTTTTAACGGCAGTATCAATAAGACCTTCACGACCAGCCATACAATGGAAGAAATATTCTTGAGGCTTAATACCTGTCAAGAATCGACCGGCAATGAAACCACCAGCTCTGGCAGAAGTTTCGAAAGGTTGGAAAGAAGGTAAACTCTTACCACTGACCATAATAGGTACACGACGACCTTCTAATTCCTGTTGACCTAAAAGACAAGAAATTTGGGAAACATTAACGTTAGAACCCTTAGCACCAGAAACTGTCATCATTTGCATATGGTTGTCGGGGAACTCACGGTATAAACCTCTAGGAATACATTTGTTAATAACTGAAGAAGTGATACCATTCATCTTTCCTTTCATGGCACCATCAAGACCCTTTAATTTATCATCATTACGATAAACTTCTTCCATGCGCTTCAAGAAATCAGATTGGAAATCAGCGGTCTTTTCACGTCCAGTAAGACCTACATAGTCTACCGTAGCTTCTTGACCAGCGGAAGTTGCTTTAGTAAGTAATTCTCTTCTCCATTGGTCACCTTCAAGTGTAAGTCTTAAATCGTCCATACGACAAGTGAATCCTCTGAATTGTACATATTTGGTTAATAATCTGGATAAGATACTGAGAAGTGTACCAGCCATCTTAGGTGTATAGAGTTCATAAATAGAGTGAACTAAACCATAAGCAGAAGCACCAATTTGAGATTTATCAAGGACACCAGTTAATAATTCACCGTCCATAACGATGACGTGACTTTCTTCAGGAGCAGTGCGTCCCCAATAGGCGGGAGAGATCTTAGTCTTAGACTTGAGATTGGGAGGATGGTAGCCTTGAGTCAAGTTCTTAATAATTGTAGAGATAACTTGTTTACCAGTCCAAAGCTTCTTAGGCTTCATAATGGCAGGAGGAAGAGTAAGAATGTGAGTTCCAGGGAAATCATCCTCTTCAGGTCTCAATGATCCATAAAGAATTTGATGATATAATTCACGAGTAAAGAAAGTGTCTTTAGAGCACATATGGACAGCGGTAACAATGTGATCCTGGATTAAACCTCTAAGAGGGCCACCATTAGTGGGTACAAGGTATTGAGAATCGGTATTAGCAATAAGCATGGCTTCAGCGCGAGCAATTTCATTTTGAGGTAAATGCAAATTGATTTCATCACCATCGAAATCAGCATTGTATGTATTACAATTAGCATAGTGCATACGAATAGTTTTTTCTCCAGGAAGAATTCTAGCTCTGTGAGCCATGATGGAAGGCTTGTGTAAAGTAGGTTGACGATTGACTAATAAAACATCTCCGTTTTTAACGTGACGGAATACCTTCTTGTTAACGCCAGAGGTTCTGGATTGGAAAGTACCACCAGCTTTAGAGCTAGTAGATGAGGATTCTTGAGGAGTGAGTAATTGATTAGCTAATGCGATTCTGGATTCAGTGCTAAGCTTAAGAAGAGAAGTAACGGCACCATTTTCTTGTTGAACGTGGGTAGCACCAGGCCATTCATAGGGACCTCTAATAACGGCTTGGCGTAACTCTTCTACATTGAAATGTGTTACAGGCTCAGGGTAAGTCAACTTAAGAGCAAAAACTGGAGGAAGACCAATTTCAGAAGTTTCAATATTTACATCTGGAGAAATGACGGAACGAGCAGAGTAGTTAACACGCTTACCCATCATGTTCATTCTAAATAAACCTTCTTTCTTTTCAATCAATTGCTTAATACCAGATGATTCATTGCTCATACTGTTTCCTCTAGATGAATCTACAAACATGTTAACTTGTAACTGTAAATCAATCCATTGAGAAATAACAGAGTCAAGATAATTCTTTGACTTGGTCTTTTCTTCGTTAACACTGTTCATTTGAATTTGTTGAGAAAGAGTGATGACTTTGGATAAAGCAGCAGTCTGAGGGTTTTCAAGAGGCATGTTGTTAGCAAAACCAGGAGGACGGAAACGAGAAGGAATAACTGGTACAGTTTCCATGAAAAACATTTTAGGATCAGCAATCTTGGATTCATTGTTAACACCATTGTACATCATACTGATTAATTCGGATTCATGCTCAAAAAGCTGTTCAATATATTTGAAGATGTGTAAAGGTGTAATGAAGGTGGTGTGAGATCCTGAAGATCCCTTAGTAGGCTTAGAGCCATCTGAATCTTCGGCATCAGCACTGGAATCAGTAGAATCACTTAATTCAGGGTCGGATACTTCGTCATCTGAGCCTGGTAATTGTTGTTGAAGTTGTTTAGGGTCTACAGAATCTAAAAATTCTTCAGCAGTGACGGTAGTCTTGGAGTCAGAGTTTTTGCTCTTGACTTTTAAAATATTAGGCATGTAAATTCCTTTACCAGCCATGGAGTTTTGGGCTTTTGTTGGTAATGGAAGCATAAAGATTTTTGAGTATTGATGAGATCTGAATTTAGGAGCACTACCATTACATCTATGGCAAGTTGCTTTAGATAGAGAAGCCTTTAATACGGAACGGATAAGCAATCTGCGTTCATTATATGTTAAAGTTGTTTTATGGTAACTAGAAGGAGGACTAGTGCGGAAAATTTCTTCAACACGTTCTTTTAAAGCGCTAACAAAAACTCTAGTTTGATATTCTTTTTGTAATTTAGTCTTTTTAGACTTTGTAGTATTCTCTTCTTCTTCCATAGCTTCATCAGAGTCTTCAACTTGGAAATAAAGAATTTCTTTAGCTTCAGAAACTAAACCAGCATCTAAAAGTTTGAAAGCGGCAGTATATAAAGCTTGTTGCTTGCGATCGAATCTGAAATTAAAACAGTAAGCACAAGTACTTCTGAGTAAAAGATAAGCTTCGTCGAAGAATAGAGGATTGATAACTAAGAAAGGCAATTCGATGTGACCAAAATGACCAGGGCAAGAAATTGAATCTAAGTGACAAGTACCACATCTATAAAACATTAATAATGATTTTTGAAAAAAATTATTCTAAAGCTTACAAATATCCTTTGTCAAAAGGGCCTAAGGCTAAGTCATAAAGACCGTTAGGAGTAGGGGCACCGGTAATGTCTAATGATTGGGAATTGGTGATTTGTTTTACAGAAATCTTACGAACTTCATCGCTATTATAAACATTAAAACCAACGGAATAAACCTGAGAAGTTACAGGAACAGATATATTCATTTTATTAAATTCTATATATTAAAAAGAAAATAATAAAATATACTGTTTAATATTTAGAATTGATTTTTCTATATAGTCTATGTAATATTAATTTCTTTCGCATATTTCAGACCATTATATAGTAATTGAAAATTTGAATTTTCAGGTTATTTTATGGGATTATAATTTGTCAATTTTTTATTCAAAATTTCTTGTGTAACTTAAGTTCACGTTTATTTTCAAGATATGTTATTATACAGTTTCATAAATATATTTTAGCAAAGTATAACTATTGCTATTATGCTAAAGATTAAATATGCCGTAATTTATCAATTCTAATTTTTATTATATTCTAGCAATTATATAATCTTTTTCAACAAGTTTTTTAAAATAAAAGCAATGTATAGCTCTAAACATAAGTTTAGATTTTTTGATCACTTCGTATATTTCGAAATAGTAATGAGAAAGTTGTACTAAATATGCTTAGATAGGCTTACTTTGAAGATAATTCTATAGTACATTTAAGGACTTTTATATATTCGATATGTGAGTTATATTTCGATTAATTATTTGATACTGTATTTTTAAATATGACTGATTCTAGTTAATTTAACTCAATTTATGAACTCTTTAAGTTTTAATTTTTATACAAACCAGTTATTATTATATATACGTTATTTAAAAGAGAGTTGTTTTAATACAATATTAAAATACTAAATTATAAAATTAACTAATAAAAGATGTTGATTAATATGCTTTAAGCAATTAAAAATCAAAAATATTCCAAATTTGCTCTATAAAAAGTTTTGAACCAAATTTCATTGATTTAACCTGGATTAATCATATACAACTATAAATAAGAAATTTTAAAATAATGAATAAATCAAATTTAGCTTATTAAGCAAACTATCTATTTCTCATTATAGTTTTAATGGTAAAAATGTTGGAGTTGAAAATAGTAAAATTTAAATTAAGCAATACTTTTTTAATAATTCAAGTAAAGTATAAATATGAAAAAATATTAAACATTTATAATGCTAAAATGGATATACAATAATACTGATCAATTTAAATTAAAAGCCATTGGTAAATTGCTCGTCTGAATAATCAATTGTAGACTCTACGGGTTTGGAAGTGGTACCATTTGACTCTGGCGCTATATCTTTCAAAGTATTTTCCCAAAGTTCAATACTCTATATTTAATAATATCGTTAGTCATATATAGGACAAAATGCTTTTATACTTGCCTTTTTAAAGAAATTAATTTTAGTATCAGCCAAGTCGTTAAGAGAGTTTTTAAAATCTGCTGTTTTGTTAATTTGGAAGTATTTGTATTCTTTTACTAGTTCATTAGAAAATGCGTTAGAAACTTCTCCACTAACGTGAACTGCATCTTCGAGCTAAAAAACAATAATTAGGCTCTGCAGAGCAAATTGCAAATTTTTAAAAATTACCTCATTAATTTTTTCTTCGCATTTAGATAGTCTATCTTGTTTTGTAACTTCGTGGTCAATACCCTTAATTCCATCATAAGTATCTTTAAGGAAAGATGACAAACCCCCTCCTCTTCCTGTAGTGCGAATTTTTTCTCTTTCATTTAATTGGGCTTGCAAGTATTCCGAAAGTTCTTCAAAATCAACTTGCTTTTGATCTCTAAGTTTTAAAGCAGCCTAAAATAAGAGTTTATTATAAGTAAAGCAATATAATAAATCAATTCGCTTACCTTAGCTACTTGGCAATAAGCTAAATATTCTCTGACTATTGAGAGATACTTTAAATCTTCTTCTTTAGTCTAAAATATATAATCAATAAAATAAAAATCAAGAAAATGAAAAATAAGTTACAGAGTCAGACCAGAATTGAGAATAATCGTTACAAGCATTAGTAAACTTTTCTAAAGTAGAAGTCATACCGGATTCTAATTGACCTAATGAGCTTAATGATTGTCCAAATTCTTTATATTCAGCTTCTAAATCTAGATATTATAAAAAGAGTAAGCTCAAGCAGTGAGCGTGTAAACCTTTTAAGTTACCTGCTTGTCTCTTATTAATTTTTAAGTGAAGCTTGTCTGCAGAATTCAAATTGTCTTCAAATTTATCTATTTGATCCTTAATATCAATAAACCTTTGATCTGGGTTCTTAATTTTTGAGAATGAGTTAATTAAGGAGTCACTTAGATTTTCCAAGATTCCTTCTCCCTTGGCCTTGCTCATGCTATCAGTATTCTAAAGATTAAAAAATCGTTAACTCTTATATTGGCTAAATAATCTTAAATTTTAATTACCCAGTCATTTGAATCGAGAAACTTTTGAACGTAGCTAGTTTTTTGTAAAGTTGGGTGACGCACTATACGACTTAAGAATCTTTCAAGGCTATAGTATAAAAACAAAAATAAATTACGCAGTTAAAAAGATTTTTTTTTAACATACCTAGCTCTACGCTTTTCAATAAATTCGTCACTAAAGCGGTCTCCAGTTAAATATTCTGTAATAATTTTAAATATAAGCAAAGTCTAAGTTAATATATAAGTTTTTGCAAGTTACCTAAACGATGTTTTCAGGTAAGGGTGGAACAATTGAAGCAGGGAAATTTTGTAATAAATCATCATGAAGCCAAGCAAAATCGTGAAAACGACGGCGAACTGATACCTCAGGGGCGCTGAAATTGGGCAACTCAGTCTATAATATATTAAACCATTTAAAAAATATAATTAGATAAATTAAAATACAATACCTCTGTTTGAATAAGGTATGATACATGAACATCTGAAGTTCCTTCCCCTGACTTCTTAGGTTCTAATATTCTTACAATCATCTTGTAGCCTTCAATTTCTTTAGTATCACTAGATTGTCCTACATTTCTAGAATGATTTTGAGTTTCAGAAGTCACTTGAAAAGCTGCAGGCTTTTGGGTTGGAGAATTATTAAAGGAAACCTATTAATAGTAAATATAAATAAGAATTATATTTTATAATATTTTAGCTATACTTCATTTTCAAACCCATTGTGTAATAATTCGTCTGGATGCTCAGAATAAGACTCATGAAGGGAAGTTTCCAATCCTTTCATATTAGAAAAGCTTTCATGATTATTATTTAAGTCACCATTAGAAACATTGGCGTTGTCTGAGCTAGTATCCCAGCTAACGCTGTTAAAATTGTAATTATCCATAATATTTATATAATAAAAAAATTAAGTGAATAAAAGTAATTGATAAAAAAGAGGTAATAATGATGATTCAATCATTTGATTTCTCTATAATAGCAAAAAACTATTAAACTTCAATTTTACATTCAATTTCCTTATTTAGTTCAGCGCTTAAATAAGGTTATTCAAATTAATTAATATGTGTATAAAACAATATAGCACTTAATACTGGTGTTATATAATGATAATAGTTAACATAAGTTTAACGTGTTTTTATTAGTGTAATTTGTGCAGGATTAGCAAGAGAAAATCACGCACACATTTATTGAGGAAACCTAAATTACTCACTTTATACATCTCTGGTAATAAAATTCTATAAACTTCAAAAAACAATAAAACTAATCAATAATTGCCATTTTTAACAAAAAATCTTGTTTTAAATCTCTTATTTTACATATTAATAATGAAAGTTCTCTAGTTATGTTGTTTGATAACTAAAAGGCGAATGTTTGTATGTATAGGACGTATGATGATAGATACTTAATTCATATTGTACTTATATTTCAACATATTCAATATGCTCAAATAATATCATATAACGCGTTAAAATACATTTGTATTAAATTCTAGCATTATTTTTTTATAAAAAGTCAAAGTAATAATCTTCCACTTGAGCATTTACTATTTGAAATTTTGTTAGATTAAAATTCTTATTTGCTTATGGCATATCTAGACAAAAAGGCAATGTTTTTCACGAGTATTACGTTTTTATTAGGTAATTTTGAGCAAATTCAAGTTATATTTCAGTACTTAAATAATATAATAAGATGTTAGCCAGAGTATTACATATACTTTTATGGATATGCATACATTATATTGGTATATATTATCTATATTTTCTATCAGCTTCATGAAAACATTATAGTTGGTAAAGCTTATTCTTTGATAAAATATTCAACAGATTTTTAGAATAATTTCTTGTAATATTTTATTATTCTGGCTTAATTGTTTTATGTAATTCGGAATATAAATAAGCTTCACAAAGCTAATCCTTTTAAAGATCCATTATTATGTGATAATGGCGTATTATAAATGAAAGATAAATAGTAGTCTAACTAATAAAAGTATTAAGTTTCGGATATTAATAAAGTTATTTGTATTATCAAATCAAATGTACACTATCTATCGATATTATTAAATTTTCATACCATAATAATAATTTTTTTAATAAAAATATTGATTTTAAACAGTCACTCATATTAAGGGATTTATTTCTTATTCTTTTATATCCCATTTCCATAATTTTTTTTAATTAATTCGAATCTGAAAAAAATAAGCTAATTTTTTCATGCTAAACTAAGCTTGTTCTTTTTATAATATGAATGACTTGAACACTTCTATTAATCCACTATCAACAAAAGAATTATTAAAAAATTTATGTAAGCATTTAGAAAATGAGTTTGACTCTATTCTTCAAACAAAAGTAAATCAAAAACCTGATACAGGTTCAAGCACTTCTATTTCAAAAAATTTTATTGAGCAAGCTAATCAAGATAATAATGAGTTGCATTTAACTCTAGATTTTGTTCATTTTAGCTTTTTAATAGACAGAATTTCTAGAATTCCTCCGGAGCTTATAAGCCAAGCAGAGCCTAAAATTAAATATTATTGGAATGAGCAATCTTTTAAGTATAAAAAAGACGCTGGGTCTATTTGGGGCGTATCCACTTGGACGAGAGGCTGGAGCAAATTTTTAAGTTTATCTCAGCAAGATGAATCAGCTGGGAAAACTGCACTTATGCTAAAGCAAGAGCTTTCAATAAGCTGGGATGCTGCAATTTGCCTAGTTTTAAATTTTTTAATAGGCAAAGTCCAAGCTTTAAAGCTAGGACCTTTTGACTCTAGAGGTTTACTAATATCGCCGAATAATCCGTATAATCCCATATTCCCCGTTAATTTAAAATATTTTCAAATTTAAGAAGCTTGGAATTATTTAAAATTAAGCCTAAAGACCTTGAAGGCTGGGAGCAGCTTCAAGGTAATTTAAACTCTTTAGTTTGTAAAAAGGGTATCGAAACTGCAGATAGCTTGTTTTTGGATACGCTTGGTATAAAAGTTAATACTTCGGAGCAGCCAGACGAAACTTTAAAAACTAATTCTATTAACCAGCATAAAAAATGGGAGCAGCTTCAAGTAATAGACTTAAGCAAAAATCAATTGGATGATATTAATAAGACCATCTCTCTTAATATTATAAAATGTGAGAAGCTGAACTTGTCATATAATAACTTCCCTCGTATACCCTCTAGTTTAGTGGAGCTTTATAACTTGACCAATTTAAACTTGAGTTCGAATGCGATTGGATCACTGAGCAAAGTAAACCAAGTTCTTGGAAATATAAGAGTGTTAAATCTTTCTAATAATCAAATACACACGCTACTTGGACTCGAAAAGTTATGGGGATTAGAGCAATTAGATTTGAGTAATAATTTAATTGAGGATATTGAAGAAATTAAAAGATTAACTCATTTGCCAAACTTGGCAAAATTAAGTGTTAGTGGAAATCCTTTTACATCTCACGTAAGTTGAAATTTAACTATATTAAGACACAATTAAACTCATATAATGCTTTAGGTTGGATATAGGTCAACTTTGATGAAGTATTTCGCTGAAAGAGATTCACCTCTTTTATTAGATGGAAATAAGACTAGAGTCACTGATTCAATAAATTTAAATAGAATTAGCGCTGCAATGCCACCAGAGCCAAAGCGGTCCAGTACACTGCCATCTGTCATGGATCCAAATCCATCTAGCATGTCAATTTTAAATACAAACTCCAATTTAGATTTCCAAGCTCCTTTCAAAGAAAAGCACATTGTTACTAGAAAAGCCAAAGGAAAGAAAAAAGCTGTTAAAAGAGTTGCCTCGATTTATCCTCTTAATGAAACTCCAGAAGATGGTAATTCAGAGGCTAACAGCATGCAACAAAGCATACCGATAGACTTACCGCAATCTAGCGCAAATCCAAACATTATCTCAAAATCAGCAATTAGAATTTCAGATTCTCAAGCCAGTTCACTTCCATTGCACTCACAGCCATTGATAAGACATACGTCTGAAAACATCTCATCAACACGCATGACATCTCCTACTCAATCACTCTTATCTATCCAGAGTCCAAATTTAGGCAAAGATTTCCAAAAGAGAATCGAGGCGCTTAAAGCAGAAGCTGGGCCATCATGGCTTAAAGTATACCAAGCGATGCAGCAAGGCAAATTGAGAGCCTCGCCACCTCATGATGGTACTTGGGTGACAGATTTTCCTATTAAAGACGATCCAAAAGCTCAAAATATACAGCAGTCTGTACCTGATGATACTAGGCTATCTAAATTGCTTTGGGATTCATTAGGCAATTTATCAAGCAGTCAATCTTCTCTACCTAAGCATATGGAAGCAACTAGAAAACCTAGTAAACCTGAGCTAGGGACTTCAATATAACGAAATACATAGTCTACTTTGAAATAAACATTTTATAAAAATTAATTGAAAAAAGTCAATTTGAAGCGTTTCAACTCTGATATATTAAGAGTAATCAAAAACATTTAATACAAGTATTCATACTGTTAGATATGCATAGTTTTGTCTTAAATATTAAAATTGATTCTGAGTTATTGTTTTCTTGGCCATTATTAATTGAATACATCTTAAAACTATTATGCTATAGTTTAATGAAAATAGCTATCTCATTATTATTGTATTACATGGTTGTAATAAAATATAATAAAACATAACAAATATATAAAAATGTTTTTTATAATTATTGTGGTATTGGAATTG
>KQ964501.1:72585-83404 GCA_001566745.1 Conidiobolus coronatus NRRL 28638
TGCTAACCATTCAATTTATAAACTATTTGAATAACTATCTAATTGGTGAATAATTCTGATTAATAAGCAAATTCAAATTAATATCCCATAAATCCTTATTTTGTAATTAGTATAAACATTATCAAGAGTCGAGTTTTTGCTTAATAATCAATCTACTTGTTAAATTTTTGTATCAGAATGGATAAAGAAACAAGTAAATCTACAGCTGATAAAGCAGTAAACGCTAATAAAAATACTACAGACGTAAATGAAGTTACAGCTGATACAGATAAAAATGATACAAATAAAAGTACATATAATAAAAAGCGTGACTTTGCTTCAACTTTTGAAACATCTAATTACTATGAATTTAACTTAACAACAATGAAAAATACAAAGGGAGGGTTTTTACCTGCTGACGAAGTTCAAAAAGAGCAGCTAGAGAAACTAAAGCCAATAATCATTAATGACCAATTGCGTAATTATATACCTTGTATACAATTATAATATTTATTAATACTATTGCTTTATTTAGCATATAGCTCAGATCCAAAGCACCAAATACTATGCAAAGAGTGTAACGATCTAGATATTGATCCATTATTCCTACAAATTTATGATACAAAAGTTTGTAAACCATGCAAAGAGAAGTTTCCTGATAAGTACTCTTTATTAACTAAAACTGAAGTTAGAGAGGTGAGTTATTTTTCTATCGCACTTCTTATAGATGACTAATTGGCTATTTATTTTTATTAGGATTATTTATTAACAGAGAGTATACAGTTATTGCATATATTAACTAATTAAATAGTAATAATGCTATTTTAGGTGAGTTAGCCGATCGCGATTTATTTAAAATTTGGTCAAAACCAAACCCTAGAAAGTCAACTTGGAATAATATGCAGCTATTCTTAAGGGAACAAGTAACTCTAATTATTTTATTATAGTATTTTATCTAATTAATATAAGGTTGAAGAATTTGCTTTTAAAAAGTGGGGAGGCCCGAAGGCCTAGATAATGAATTCGATAGAAGAGATAAGGAAAAGGCTGAAAGAAAGGATAAAAAGTATAAAGCAAAAGTGTCAGGTAATTTTAAAAATAAGTTTGTTCTATATATTTATAGTAATGTTTGTTTATTAGATTTAAGAAAGCGTACCAGAGTATCAACTTGGAAGAATGAAGACAGTAGACCAAAGGTCCATGAGCACGATTTTGAAATTTTAGAGGAAAAAACTGAAGATGATGAAAGTCAAAGAAAATGTAAAGTTTGTGGTGTAACTGAAATATATGAAGAGTTCTTCTTTTAAACTTAACACTGTTTATAAGTTTTATATCCTAATATATATACTTTTATATAATACAAAGACATGAATTTTGATAAACCTGTTTATATTAATTATTATCCCATAATAATTTATTACAGATACAATTATATAATCTTAAACTCGTGTAATAAATTAATGATTGATGTAACATACATATAGAGATTAACTTCAATATAATTAACAATAACAATAATATAATAGCTTGATAATATAATAAGAATGGCTTTACCACCTCATTTACTAGGAAATTTTAGTGCTTCAGAGTTAGAATTTATTGCTGAAGAGGAATTAATTTATATTGTACCAAATGTTAAAATACCCGCGCTATACTTAATAGGAGTAAGTTTGATAGAATTAAAGAATAGCTTATATGCTTATAATATTATTTAGGGAACCTATGGACCTTTTAGACCGGGTAGACAATACGAGATTCCAATTTGGCTAGCTATTTTATTAAAACAAAAACAAAGAGTAGAGATTACTTTACCAGATTGGTTATCAATAGGTAAAAATAGCAAGTAAAGCAAAGGCAATTATAATATTTAATCATTTTATAGATAATTTAAAAAAAAAGACTGGAAGATGAAAAAAATCTGGATAATTTTTCAAGTTTACCATTTAGATTTATTGAAATTAGTCAGTTAATTTTACCCTGGTAATATATTTATCTTGCTTATTAGTATTGTGCTAACTGATATTATTAGGGTTGAATTGGATGTTAATGAGTTAGACGAGATAAGGTCGAAGTTAAAAAACATCAGAGAAATTAGACAGAATAAGGTTAGAGAAGGTATTCAAGCAGTTGATCAGAATTATTTACAAGTAAAAATTATAAATATAAAAGTAAATCAATTATTATATACTAATCTTCTTTATATATAGGTTGATAATATTAGTCACTTAGAGCTTAATTTAATCAGACCAATGCTATCAAAATCTTATCAGCATATTAATAGGATGCAGAGTCAAATGGATCAAGAGGGGGATAATTCCAATATTTATGATTAATAGAGTATATCATTGTTAATAAACCAATCAAAAAAGTGTAAATTTTATTTCAACTTAGTTTTGGAATATATCGTGAGGTGATTAGGATCTTTTTTAAATTTCCAATTTAAGTACTTTTCCTCCGTTTTTGCCAAATTTTTATCCCAGTCCCAAGGCGCCAGCAAATAGCAATGAACCACAAATAGCTGATTAAACTTGTGCAGTTTATCAAAATTAATACCTTCTAGTCTATATTTGACTAAGTTCAGAAGTTTTAACAGTGGCACATAATCTACCAGCTCATCTAAAGAGTTAGGGAATATGTGGTCATAAAGAGTTAACTCCCTCAATTGAGGGAATAAGCCAATTAATTGTTTTACATTTGAGTGTGTTGTAGCTACTTTTAAGTGAAATTGAGTTAAATTGGGGCATTTTGAAACTTCTACTAAACCAGGGATGTTTTGCAGAGGGTCTCCTAGAATTTCAAACATTTTAAGGTTGTATAGATTGTTAGTTAGCGTATCCAAAATATGCCTAGATACTTGTTTAGAATGAAGAATTAGAGACTTTAACTGGGGATTTTGGAGCATAATGAATTCTAAATAATCTGAGTTCAAAGCTTTTAAAGACGAAATATTCAAATGCAATAGCGAAGAATAAGTGTGCTCTAAAGGTTCCAGCAGCTTCTTATAAGGCGGAATTGAAAACTTAATTAAACCCCTATGACTGCTTAAATATTCAACTAATTCACTACTCATTTCTGTCAATTTGGAAGCTTTAACAAACTCTAGACCGATTAAAGTATCTGGAAGCTCAGGTTTAGCTTCCAACTCTGTTAAATAATTTACATTGTGAAATCCTGTGTTCTTAAACATCATTACTTTTAAACTGTTTAATTTTGATAGGATTAATATTAGATTTTCTAGGTTAACTAAATGCTCCGAAAATTCTAAAAATTGAATATTATTAAAATAACTGAATAGTTTCGAATGTACTCCAATGTTAGAGGGTTTTTCAATTATTATAAAATTAACAAAATTAGAGCTCTTTCCAATTAAAGTTAAGCATTTTTCCAGTAAGCAAGAATCCCAGTCTTCGATAGAAGCTTGAGTTTGGCGCGCTCTTTTAAACTCTGAAGTTGGTGGTGGATAGTAAAAAGGCTTTATGGATTTGAATTTTAGTTCAATTGCTTTAAAGTACCAAAATCTCGACGCTTTAGAAATTTCTAGTATATCGGGAAGGCTTAGATATTGAAATATACTAGATAATATTGGCAAATTGCTATAGTTGTATAATTGATCGTTATTTTTGGTATTATCTTTTAATTGTAAACTTTTTAATTTATGAGTTATTAAATCTAAATCATCAATTACAGATATCATGTTAATATTGTTATAAGGTTATGCTAAAGAAAGAGTGAGGAATTTATAAAAATTTGTTTAATGCTGAATAAGGGGAGTGAGACTGTCTTTTATACCTCAAAAAATTTTAGTGGTTTGATATTATTTGAAAACTATTGTGGTCATTAATTATTATTATAAAAATGCTTAATTTCAATGATTATCCATCTAATCTCAGTTTTAATTTTTATATTACAGGTTTCATAATATCCCTTATTTGGTTATAGCGCAATTAAGCTTCTATAATGGAAAAATATTAGTACTGAATGTAGTCTTGCAATAATATACTTCATAGCAGTGCTATACTAATTTCTTAGTTCTAAAACTGCAATATTCCTGAAAGCTTATCATATCACTATATTATAGAATTTTTACAAGATCATTGTGGATCATAAATTATTTTTGTTGTTAATTAAGGAGTTTAAAAATTAATTTTAAGTCACATTTCATTTACATCTGAATAACTTTGATATACTAAATAGGAAATAATATTTAAGCAACATCTTTAATTGCACTTTTTAGATGTATATAGAATAGCCTATACCTCTATTTTATTTTCTTTATCAATAGTTTATAGTTTTTACATTCATTAAATATGGTTTTCGTTTAGAGTTAACATAAAAGTTGTCAAGTTTTTATTATCAACCAGTTGACTTATTCAATTAATTGTTATTAATTATAACTCTACTTTCCACAAATTATTCTATTAAGTCACATTCGCATCAACTACTTATATTCATTATAAAAATATTTAACTTGTTTTAAATAGAGTGTATATTGCTATACAAATGATGCTATATTAATAATGATTAATGCTAAAGATTCATAAGACAAATTAATAAATGCAGAGTTGCTAATAGGTAATGCTATTTAATTTTTACCATATCAAAATAATTTTTATTGCTTCAATTTATATTGATATTATTAAAAATGCTTTAAATGATTCTTTTTTATATAGATAACTTATTAAAACTGCTTTATTCTTTTAGATGAGTATAATAGGTATTTTAAGAACTTCATCTATTATATAACCTATTATGTTTATTAAATGAAAAGTTTTATAACACTTTATATAAACAAATGAATATTGTTAATTAACACTTTTAAGAAAATAAATATGCCTATATTGGCATCTGATAAGAGACTATAAGTTGATTGTAGATAGATTAAGAGTGTTGCTGAATACTAAGGTTATTGAATTAAGCGAGGTAAATAGCTTATCTTTGTTTATTACATAGCAACAACTCCACTTGGATAATGTAAATAAAATAGTAATATACCATTTAATTAGCAAAAAATTAATCCTTCTTCATACTCTCATTCAAAATCTCCTTAAAAGTATTTATAGCTTCTGATTCTTGTTTAATATTCTCTTCATGCTTAGATTTTAACATACTACGTTTCTCCTCATAGCTAATAACTTGGTTTTCTTTTCTTATACGCACAGCATTCATCAATTGATGTCTACTACCGCTCATTACATAACCAGACCCTTCAAATGTTGAAATTTGATCTGATGTGAGGCCAATTTCACCTCTTCGAGGAATTCTTTTACCAGATTGAACATATGAAGCCATTGCTTCACCTTCTCCAGCTAATAAATCACCTCCATATCTATTTAAACTGATTAGTATATATTATAATTGAGTGTATTATAGGGATTACCCTTTTGGATCGAATTTAATATCACCAGTAATTAGAGGCTGTGGACCAACATCGCCAGATTCATCTACAATATTCAATAAATATTTGTAAAAATATAAAAATACTAATATAACTATTACCTCCTCTACGGACTTGAGCTTTCTCAGGAGATATTGATCTATCTCTGCGATGGTGCTTGCTTGATGATTCTGGAGATGTTGAATATCTACTTCTACGATGTCTAGAGCGAGATCGATCTAAAAATTATTAATATTGGTATTTTTTTCATAGTTAAGCTGTATGAATACCTTCTGATTCAGAGTGTTTTGATGAGCGATGTTTTCTGCTTGAAGACTTTTCTAAACAAGAGTGTGAATTATTGAGCTATAATAAAAACGCATAAATAATACCTTCTTTAGAGTGTCTAGATTTTCTATGTCTTCTAGATGAGTCTAAAAAGCTGTTAGATTTTATGCTATATAATAATTATATTATTCTAGATACCTCTTTCATCATCTGAGTATTTAGATTCTTTTTTAGACCCTATTAAAAGTTGAATTAATAAATATATTATAAATTTCGAGTTTTCAAGCTACTTTTACTCTTCTTTTTAGATCTCTCAGGAGATAAAGATCTTATAGAATCTGTTTCACTAACATCAGGGGATTCTAACCATGGATTTTTTTCGCTAGACTCTCTTAATTTTCTCCTGCTAAAGTATAATATTAGAATTATGAATAGCTTAAAGATAGCTGCTTTACCTATCAAAATCTTTAAATCTGTCATTTCTATCACCTCTATATCTATTCTCATTATCTCTATGAGTGCTATAATGTGTGCCAGGTTCCTTTTCTTCTTGCTCTGATCCGTACCTAGCTCTCTCTCTATTACTCCTATCATATCTACCAGATTGACGACTGTTGCAGAATATTATTGTTAGTATAAAGCTATAGTTACAAATTAATATATATTTCTTACTCCTCATCTCTTTTATCGTTATTTCTACTACTTTCATATCTATTTCGATCTCCATCTCTCGAATCTGCGTCTCTTTCTCTTCTATCATGGTATCTGTCCCTTCTATCGTAGCTTCTACCACGGTCACTTATCTCTCTATCTCTCTCTTGATTATCAGACCCTTTACTGAATCTTTCATTATTTTCATAATCTCTTTCTCGCTCTTCTCTATATCTATTGGAGTAGTTACTTGAACTCATATTATTTTTTAATTTATTAATAACAGTATATTTAATATGTGCTGAGTTATTATTATATAAGTTATATCAAAATATAATTTGTAATTAGGGGCTTATAGTATTCCCACCATGGTTTAACTAAATTTAACTAATTTGGCACTGTATTTATTATTATGGGATTCTATATAAATAGATTTTATCTAGGGTTTCGATAAATTTGCTAGTTTTTTGATTATTAGCTACTCAAGATAGGATCTATAGTCAATTTTTTTATAGTAGTGCTAATTAAAAATTTATTATATACGCTCAAATCACCTTATTTTTAATATTAGAAGTATAGTAATAGTATCTACTTTATTCAAATTAATTTTTATAGCCATTATGAGCTAGGGGATAAGCTTAGTAGCTAGTATGCTTGTAGAAGATTTTATTTTTTATGTAGTTGTTAGTAAATATATTGTACAGATAATTGATTTTTTGAGCACTCAATAAAAATTGAGCTAAGGTTGATACGGCGGAGGTTGCTCGCTAGTGCTAATTCTTGGAGGAGGCGGTGTATACTGAGGAACGCACTCTTCTTCCATTTCTTGATTGGGTGGTGTAAATGAACTGTTTGGAAGTGGTAAAATTGCTTCGACACTGCGCTTGTGACGTTTCCAACAGTTAACAATAAATAGAGCACCTAGTATACTTGCACCTATTACTGCTACTACTAAAGCAATTAACAAAACAGATCCTGATTCAAATAACCCTCTTACGCCCATAATATAAGACAGAGCTATATAACAAACCCTAGCTAAAAGGTATTTTTAAAAAGCAGATGAATAAACTGCTATTAAACCCTATTTATAATGAAAGTTAATTAAAATTCACATTCAATTTGATGACCAATTCCTATTTCAAAAGCACTCCAATTGACTTGCAAATCTGAACTATATCCCACATCCCTTGTATTACAAGAACAGATTTTCTTTTGGATCAGAAATCAAGTATCACAAAATTTAATAAATATTATTATTGGATGTTCTTGTATATTTGAAGAACATATTATTCATGATTCCTAAAACTATCCATATAAATTTTCTGCCAATTTATGGAAACGCTCTGCTTCATATCACTCTTTTCGGTTAAATTTTACCTCAAAATTATCTTATCCACCAGATAGTGAACTTTTGGGATATTAATAGTCAAATTTCACTTTTTTGAAAATTTTTGCTATATATAAATTACTGTGTGACTAAAGTAAAAATTAATCCATTATTAAATGGTTGAATATGGCTAATTCCGAGCAGTTATAGAAACGAGCTCAATGATAATTCCTGCTTTAATGTATGTTTATTTTTTTATATTCTAAGCATGTATAAAAGTTATAATTGTTAAATAGTAGCTAATGATTTTTAATGACGCAATTATTGGAAGTTAATTAGTATATATTAGTGCAGGACAATTATGCAGTATGACGAGCTATACTCATAGTTTCACTAATAAAGATTGATCAAATATAACTTCTATAAAAGATCTATAGATTAAATTTAAAGTGCTTTCTATATAGATGTTTACTTCTATAAAAGTTTTACATTATGGACTATTTTAGCCTGCAATGTAAACCATTAATTTCGAATCCAAAATCACATCAAATAACAGTTTTTAATGTTATACAATTTGGAATCAATCTAATGTTGTGTAATATAACTTCAACAGACTTTTTACTAAATAATGCAATTCGATCCATGTATATCACATTATATGCATTGGTTTGGAATTTTACAACTATTAATCAAAATTAATGTAAATATGCAGTTGTAGCATATAGAGTTAGTATTTATGTTAGAGAAATGTAAAGATAAAAAGCCGAATTTTTATGATTACGAAATGAAAATAACAGTATAAACTAGTTAATCAAATTACATCTTTAATGTTTATACAAATATTAAATAAAAATATTTTGCAATAAACCAGAATTATGTGTTATAGTAAAGAGTATTAAATTGTATTTCAATTATAAAGAGTTTTTTATGTTCGATTATACAAGAATACAACGCATTTAGAGTTACAGTGCCTTGACAAGTATTATTAAAGTATCTCAAAATTATAGAAAGCGCGAGTTGGGATTTTTGACTAATTTGTTAGCTTGGGATTTATATATAGACAATAGACACATTTATGAAAATTCATAGGCTATGGCTGGTAAGGTGGAGGGGGTAAGTCAATTTGAGATACATTTAGCTGGCGATTAGCTTGCAAGCCTTGCTGCTGACCTCTATTGCTTTCGAGATCAATTTGATATAAGTTGGTATTATTATTAGCTTGGATAGTCTCTGTAGAATTACTCTTAACACGCAATCTATCCTTCAAATATGCAAAAATAACTAGTACACAAAATACACCAAGCCCTGCCAATAATAGCGTTATAATAAAATTCATTTTTTTAAATATTCTTTAATATTACAGTGCTGCACCCACTTATATAACCTTGCATTGTTCTATTAAAATTTCTTTTTTCTATTATTAAAAGTTAATCTTCTTATTCTAACATAACTTAATTAACCCTTTCTTAATAGAATTTAAAGTTTTGATTATACAAGTCTATGGAAATCTATTACAGGTAAATAAGTAGTTTATATTGATTAATTTGAATAAAAAGAAGCAATTTAGAGTTCTAATTAATATCGTTAAATTAGTTCTGTTTTATTAATTGCATAAGCTATAATCATTGTTTTAATATATTAAATTTAGGTAAATTTTAGAAATATATACATAGTATATTTAACTAGCTAAATATTATAGATCGCTTAAGGAGCGCTAATGTGGGTATGGAGGAGGTAGCTCATTATTACTAGTTTGGTGTTGTGTTGGCGAATACTGAGGTAAAGCATCTTCCAAGTTATTAGAACTTGAGTCACTTGTATATAATAGCCATCTGTCCTTTAAATAAGCAATAAAAATACTATAACAAATATAAGAGTAGCTGCAGTGCCAACTAAAACTCCTATATTCATTTATACTAAGTATAAAGTTTATCTTCTTAGAACGATATTATTTATTTTTATTTATAAGCTTATATTAATGAAATCTGTATAGTAAATGGGATTTTTTTTATTAAAGTATGGCACTGTATTTACTTTTATAGAAAATATAATAGATGGTGGTCAATATAAGTATGAGATAATTTTGAACACAAATAACACCATATCACTTTTAGCTCATGTGACCAATTCAAAGAATAATTTAGATTCTTTTAATTAATAGTAAACCATGCCTCTTTATATTTTTTGCAGTATATAGAAAATCACTATTTATGTAATCTATACAATAAAAAGAAGGTAAAATTTATATAAAACTCATTCAGAATATATTTGTTTCTATTCTAAGTTGCTGGAAATTTATCTACTTTATTGATTATAAGGTGCAAAACAATATAGACTCCTGAATTCTTGTTTATTATATAATTAAAGTTAAAATCCCTGCATAATAACTAGATTTATATTAAAAATTTATTAAGCAATTAGCAAATTATTATCAAAACCACTATATATATATTTAGCTGTAGTTGAAAATTTTCCATATTTTATATCATAATAACATTATTCTGAATCTTATTAATAGATAGGATAAAGAAAGGTGATCGCTATAAAACTGATTTTAGTTTATATTTTGGCTAATGTAACATATTCATGATAGTAATAGGAACTGGAGAATGTAATATACTTTATTATGTAGTTATAATCTAATAGTCATACTACAAGTTTATTAATATGAATTTATAATATTATTAAATAAGCTATTCTCGGATGAAAATATAGATAGAGAATATAGTAGAAATTTAGCATTTACTTATAGAATTAGCAACAATAAAGTTTAGATACCGTTATTAGATGAAATATGATATTAGAGCTATAGATTATTTAATATTACCAGAAAAACTTCACAATGATGCTATTATTTTCAATGCTGGAATAAGATTAAATCACTCACATATATATACGCATAGATGTTTTCATTAAATCAATAATTAAAAATAAGAGCATAAATGGTACAACTCATCTACTGATTTTATTCGATTAGTTTACTTATTTTTACTGTATATTAATGAGACTGAAATGTAATATATATGAATAACTACTCAGTTTAAAGTCTATATTATATCAAAATAATGTTATCTATTAAGTCAGACATATAATAACAAATAAATTTTGATGCATTAAATTTAGTTTATAAACATATTTAAATAGATAATGAAGCTATATAATATATCGAGAGGTATCATACTATTGACGCTTAGCTTATA